>CABFVX010004276.1:11094-36204 GCA_902151425.1 Timema shepardi | reverse complement strand
GGGGGGTTGGGGGGGGGGGGGGGGGGGGGGGGGGCGATTGCGAAATAAATCCACTTCCTCACTAGCGCTGTCAGCAGGAGTGGCGAGCAGAGAATTGTCTTTCTTTTCTTCGACGTGTGCCCTTCAATCAAGATGTGAAAATGCTCGCTATGTCAAAATGGGCCTTGGTGCTTGGGCGTTTCCCGGCAACATCAATTCAGAGTAAGTCAGCACATGCCACATCTTATTGGAATAGATTAGTACTTGTTATCTTGTTTTAATGGTCTTTATGGAATTTTAATTGTTTTAATGGAATTTTGATTGTAGATGTCATATTATATAAATGGCATGCTACATAACAAGAAGTGGTGTTATTAGTTTTGAAAACCAGTAGTGTGTTAAAAAGACACAATGGTGAAAATTTTGGCTTCTCGAAAGAGGCTTCGGAAAATGTGCAGAAATCAATCAAAATAACTCCCTGGAAGTCAGTCAAACAAGGTGCAAGAGACCTTGGATTGAAACAATCTACAATTCATAAAGTTCTTCACCATTGATTATGCTTTCACGTACAAGGTACACATTTTGCTGGAAATCAAACTTGATGACCGGCGAAAACTGCAATAATTTGCAATTGCTATATTGGATCGCATCAATGATAATCAAATTTTTTATCGCACATTACTTTTTCAGACAAGGCAACCTTTCGCATTTTGGGAAAAGTGAATTGGAACATATGAAAATCTGTGCATCAAAAAATTGGCATCTAGTTGAAGAATAGTTTGGCAATAGTCCAAAAGTTAATGAGTGGTGCTGTTTCTTGCACAATCTGATTGTTAGACCACTTTTATTTGCTGAAAACACAGTCACTGGCGTTGTATACCTGGTTAAGTTTCAGATCCTTGCCTTATCACAGATAGCACCGATGCAGCCAACCATCATTTTTCAGCAGGACAGTGACCAACCTCATAGAACCTATGATGTCGAAGATTTCCTGAACAACACATACCCCAACCGTTTGATAGGTTGTGATGGCCCACTTTCTTGGCCTCTGTGTTCCTCCGATATTACTTCATTAGACTTCTTCTTGGGGGTTATATCAAAGACAAAGTGTATTCTATGAAAGCTAACAGCATACTGGATTTGATACATAACAAATGTTGTAAGCTCTATCACAGTACATGTTGCAAAACATATAGCCTGAAATTGACAAAAAAACAGACATTCTTCGTGACACCAAAGGTGCCCTTGTGGAGGTCCACTGAACTAATCCGAATTGAACTTAACAGAAACTTTATGAGCTTTAATATCATTTTAATGTTTAAAAATGATTCTGTAAATATTTCCCTTCAAATTGTATGTGTTTAAAATGTTGGGAGTCTCATGGTAGACATACTGTATGATAGTAAAAAATAAATAACATAATGTAATATAGTAAATCAAATCAAATCAAAGCGCAAGTAAAATATCTGCACAACTTAGCGTCATTCTATAAGGAAAATGTTTGAATTCATAAAGACTTTTTTCTCACAAAATTTCCAGCCATAATAAGCTTATACGGGAAGTCAAGTGTCACCCTGTTAGCAATCGCAAAATTGTTTTGTGTCATGGTCACAATAGCTCTGCAGGCACTGTTATGACATTATATAGGTAATACGGGTGGGGAGGCTATTTGCATATTCCATAAAGATGGCAAAATTAGATTTTACCTAAAAAATGTATGACTCTGTGGCACCAATGGGATTAAAGTGTAAACCCCAACCACAGAAGAAATATAAGATTGTTAATAGGTTCTTAAAGTAGAGCTTGCTGACTGTCTCCTGCTTCCACATCTTGTTAACACACTAGAGACTAGCATTTATTTGACTATTCATTTAATTCCCAAATTAGGATTTAAAAAGATCTTTTTGGTTAACTTCATATTGAAAAATATTATTTTGGTTAACTCTGGCAAGCGCTATCTTTTCATTAAGGCCAAGCCTACCCATAAATGCACGGTTATAAAGAAAAAAATGTTTAAAAAAAATCTAATAATTCAACATTGTTGTTTTTTATTTATTTTAGTAACATATCTGGGCATCTTTCATAATTCTTATGGAATTTTCAAACCATGCTAAAAATAGTTATTGAAATATTTTCGTTAAAATGTTTCCATTTCAATGCATTTTAAATGGGAAAACAAAAATTATTAATATATTTATTTATTTATTTTCTCCGTACAATTAAGCTAGAGTGTTTGTTTATAACATATTAGTTAATGAATAATTTCTTTTTAAACGTATTCTTAAATTTGGGTTGGCTTCAATAATCACGACGATATTGAGCTCTAACGACTCGCAAGTCGACACTTTAGTAAAAATACATGGTTTTAAATATGTTTCCTTTTACATATAGTTATCTTAGTTGATAATAGGTGCCGTTAGTATGATCATTACCCATTTACAAGATAGTATTGTTTTGCAAGCATTGGCTAACCTGCTGTATCGGAATTCAGGCGGCATTGGAGGGTTAGGCTAATCTCTTTGACCTTCTTGAGTCCATTAATACCTTGTGTATAGGGATAATAAGGGCCAATGTCCAATTATGAAGATTTGCGTGATTAAATATAAATATCTTAATATATTAAGTAACTAAAATACTCACAAAGTATTAACTGCTGTGCGAATAAATATAGTTGGTCTCTACTTACTTCAATTAGAGTATTACTCTAGTGATACATTATTTTTAAAGAAGAAACCACATCTTCTCCATACACAAAGTTTTATGACATTAGCCCTTATTTACCTGAGACAGTAAAACATGTAAAAATCTACACTCGTATCCTTTATCTTTCCCGGGTTTTCTCATTCTTGAACATTACACGTTGTAATAATAAGTGTTAATATTCAGAGTATAAGAAAGCTACTGTATATTGAATTTTTAATCCACTATTGTAATAAATACAAACAAACATTCCTGCCCATATCAAACATAGTTATTTTAAATAAGATTTGGTCTAAATTTAATTTGGAGACGTTCTCAGTATGTTTTTATCTACTTTATTTATTTTACGGTCTAGGATTTGACTTTGGAATAAGTTATTTTTCAAAAAATTAATGAATGAAGTTTTTTGTACTCAAAAGTGTGATTATGTTAATTTTATTTTATTAGCTTGTTAAATGTGATTACTTTTAATTTGAATATGTTGCATTCTCGCAGTTTGTGCGCTATTTTCAGAAGAAATATCTCGAATCACAAACAATAAGTACGCACGATGATTATTTTTATATAATTAATAAAATGTGACTATTTTTGCTTTTGAACAAGATCCAATGGATTGTATAAATTTTGAGGTGGAAAAGTATTTACACAATATTATTTTATATCTTTGTGAATAACAAGTTTGTGAAGTATGGGTCGATGTAAGAAAGGGCGCACAAAGAAATTCAACGATATAATTGATTATTTAAATGCTTATCGTAAAGGGCAAGTTTTGTTTAATTGTATCATATTACTGGTGTTTAGGCTATCTGTATTTACTAATTTAAGTACAACGGATGAGTAGCGATACTATTTTATTTATTGTAGAAATAATGTCAAAATTAAGATACAAATAAATATTTCTATATAAATTTAGTGATTATTCTGATTTTTTAAGTACTTTTTCTAAAAAAAGCTCTTAGCTGAAAGTAAATGTTACTAACACTCTGTAATGCACTTATAGTATGTTCAAAATCTCTTGTGCCTTGGCCAAGTTCGTATCACGCTAGTACTAAGTAATTTCACCCTTACAGGGAGTCGAACTAGCAAAGTTACTAGAGCTGATTAATTTACTCACTCAGTGATCAGTCATAGCGCTTTAACATTCTTAACCACGACATGGAGCCGATGATAAGTAAAATATATTTAAAACCATTAAAGTTAATTAACTTTTGTGTTCCCAATGCCACAAAGTAAGTAAGTAGTTGATACCCAACAGCCTCTGTGATATAGTGGTCATATTTACTGACTTCAGATCCCGGGTTCGATCCCTAGTGCTGCCAATTCAGTCTGAGAAGCAGTGGGTCCAAAACGGAACCAAAATCAACCTCATGAGGACAAATGAGGAGCTACTTGAATGAATAAGTAGCACTTCAGTCTAGAAAACTGAGATAGCTAATGTGTCACTCCAGTGTTAAATTGTCCTGTTGATAGCGGAGCGCTTGGGGTTCAAATCCTGGTCAGGTCTACTGAGGGTAATTTTTCCTAAATTGTTTTCCCATCTCTCAAAATAAAAATGCTGGTAGATAATCCCTGAAATGTTTCCTTCCTCATTTCTACCCAATTAGATTGTCATATATGCGTATAACATGACCAGGTAGTATGACGTGGTGATATCAGCAATAAAAATAACATATATTTATAGTCAAAATTGTTCTAGTCTTCTAAATAAAACTGCTTTTTAAATATTTTATTGCCTCTTTAGCCTTTAAAGTTTAAAAACTAATCAAAGCTCAGTGGCCAAATTTAGCACATTAAATTTTAGTTATTTTTTTATTTTACCTGATTACTAATAATCTCAAATAAATGGTTCAACAAAATCGTAAGCTACATACTCTCTCGTATAGGTTATTTGTTATATAGTTAGTGACAAAATCTTCAAAAATAAGTTATCTCTAATTTTACCTTAAATAATTTTTTCTTTGATAAATAAGTATACAGTATTATTTATCACTACCCTCCCCGGATATTTATTTGAAAAAAAAAAAAGTTCAAGACTTTTTCAAGACTTTTTAAAAAGGAGAGTTATAAAGCAATGATCAAGAGTTCGTTTCTACTCCGCTCAATAACATGACCCGGCTGCTAGGCCTTGTATCTATGGCCCATAGTTTTTATTGCAAGGGAGTCATCCTTACTTGATTCTAGCCTCCCTCCCTTCCACCTCTATAGCTTACGAAATTTTTAAAGATTGGGTAAGTCATGTTATTATAATTGTTTAGTTATTTTTAGACATTAGGATTGGTAATATCCCACTTTGGTGGCCACATGGTCTAAGGCGTCACTCTCACATTAGATTTGTCTGTAGTTGACTGGGAGATCGTGGCTCAATCATGATCGGGTGATATTTCCTAAATATTTTCCTACTCTATCTCCACGTGAATGCGGGTACACTTTCCTCTAAATTGAAACGTATTTATCCCTAACCCACTGGCGTAATTAGTTCATACCTAAACAGGCAGAATTAATGAAGGAAATGTATCCACATTGGCGTGGGAGAGTAGAAGGAAGTGATTGAATAAGATCTCCCCAAAATACCCTCAGCAGGGATTTGAACCCCCAGACAGAAACGTCTAGCTGGCTGGGATGGATAGGCTAATTTTTCTGCTCGAGAGTGTGATTGTATCTTGACGTTTTATATCCTCACGTTGTAACCTAGTTACAGCCTAACATAGAAGAAATGATAACACTCACCAGGGCGGCCCAACTTGACTCGTTCTGACTCCACTACAATACACACCGGAGACGCTCGTCATCACAACATCAACATTCGACTGAACCGGAGCTTCTTACCTCATCGCCGGGCGTGTGGTTGAGCTCCCCCCTCCCCCCCACCTCTCCTCCCAGGTGGAAGACAGTGACTACAAGTCTGCGCGCGTCGTTCTGGCGCAATGCAGATAAAATACTTTCACGGACTATTTTTCAATGCGCTTACCTCGCTCATTGGCTATTGAGATTGTTCTCGAATACTCCCTCCCCTTGTGTTTGTTCCTTGCCCTGAGAGCACACGGTTTCACTGGATGTATATAATGGCGTGAGCCCGGAGAAAGGACACAGATTACGCTCCGGGCTTTCGAGGGTAAACAGCCTAACCTTTGTAGGCTCGACACTAAGTTCCAAATTCCATTTTGGCTTTAATCTTCTACTTTTCAAAATTCAGTTTATATCAATCACCAAAGGACTTTTGTAACTATACATTTCGTCAGCCCTTATGGCTAGGTTTTCTTTATAGACGTTTGGTCTCCTCTGGTATTTTGAAATCTTTAATGTGAGGATTATTTATATTTGCCGCCTTGTTTTTGCCAAGGTTAGAGAAATGTGGAACCGCGAGTCGGCGGCAAAGTTCATGATTGTTTGGACGCCATGATAGGTGTTAGAGTTAGGTTAGTTCTTTGTATATTTTTCTAGTGTATATCCTTATATATTAATTAAATGTGGGGCCGCGGGCCACCCAGGGCTTACGCCTCTGAGGACGTATTGTTTGCCATTGAAACTTTTAGGTTTTCTCAAGTGTATTTAAAACTTAGACAAATGTCGAATAGTAGCATAGGGTCAGTGCCATTGTTTAGGGCGTGAGCTGTTGACTCGCCCAATGTTGAAAATCATGAGGAGGGATTGTCTCTCGGCTCATATTGACAATTGGCCTTTTTTTTGTATTATGTGTTATTAGTAAACTGGAAACCAATTTGTTAGGGTTTTTGTTGCCGTTTTCTGCAGACGCCATTTTGAAGGTGTCTGATTCCAAGGAGCCGCCTGTTGCTTTGTTGTTGTAAGGCCTTCAGGCCCCGGCGGTATCCCTTGTGCCTCGCAGCCCTTCTGGCTTGCGGGCTCTCTATAACTCCTAAGTGTCGCTCCCCCATTGAGTTGTATCTTGTTTTCTTGTCAATAAATTATAACTCTCTTGTGCCTACCTCTGTCCGTCATTTCTTTTGGTGGGAAATGCTGGGGGTAGGTTACAACGTTTAGTCCATCTTGGTCCCCTACACACTTTACTGTCCACTACACTTCTTATCTCTATCAGTTCTAGGAAAAGTTTGCTTGCGGCCTTGGCTGATAATCCAACCTGATGGCTGGAATCCACCAGTTTGTATAACGTTAGCAACGCCATCTATTTTGAAAGCTGAAAGCTCAACACACCGCCAGGGAGGGTAGGCAGGGCCTTAAGATAACCTCTTGCAATGGTTGGAAATGAAGACTTTTTTATTTGTTAAGTCAAACAAAATACCTTATTATAAGTTGGAAAACAAAATTCTTGAAAGTGAAAAGCTCTATGTTAAGACTCTTATGAAGATGAAAATTGCTGTATAGCTTAATTCAATTGTAAAGTAATTTTGGGGTCTGACAACCCAAAAATAAGTAAGGATGTTTAGTATTCTAGGGGACTTTAAACTCATTTTGAACACCACCTACCTAAAATCCCATTAACTTTGCTACAAACATAATTGATTGACAACACAACAGGGAATGCCTTACTAGAGATGAACAACTTTGAGGGATTGAATTTGTTCAAAATTTAGTACCAATGATGCATCAAGGGAGAGTGGAAAACAATTTAGGAAAAAATAATAGCTGGTTGTCAAAAAAATTGCTACTTTGCATCAATAACTCTTTTGTTTCAATAAAAATTGTTAAGTTAGAAATTTGAAGCTTGCTAAGGGCTTGATATCATGGTTGCAAACTTTATGTGGGCGGAATTTTAGGCATTTAGAAAAACGAAAAAAAAAAATATCAATAATAAACATTACTGACGAATCTAGATTAAGGCTAATTAGAATGATTGACTCAAACCTTAGATTCTTGTGGTTGAAACCAAGATGAATGCATTAGGAATGTATTTATTGACATTTATTCTCCAACCACCTTCCAAGCTACCATACATTTACTTAAATTTTACCCTCCTTATAGCTTAACGTTATATTACAAGGGGTGTTTGGAAAGTAAGGACTGATTGGCTTTTAAAATCTTAAAAAGAAAATCAATAGTAAGTTTATATCTTCTTGTTTATCATTTTTATTTCCTTCTCCTTATTTTATGTGTGTTTTAGTTTTACTTCTACGATAACATGTTTCAGTGATTTTTCACCATCTTCAAGTCTGAGGAAAATCAATGGTATTTCAAATTATTGTATTAAAATATGTAATAAAATTATGAATTTAAAAAATTAAACATTAGAAGGAGAAATAGTTAAGAGAAATTATAATGTGATTTACAAAATATTAAATAATCATTTAAATTAACAAGCTTATGAATACCTTATTTGTATTAAAGATGATTGATTTTAATTAATACTATTGGAAAGTTTGTAAAATTTTACACTTTTATATGGAATAATTGTTAGTGAGATGATCAACAATATGTATAAAGTTACCATTATAAAGAAATAAAATTAAACAATTGATAAAATGAATATTGTTGCTAATGCGACACAGTGTGTTATTTATATGATGTATGTGTGTGTGTGTGTGTATATATATATATTGATATAGATATATTGTGATGATATAAGTGAGGCAGATTAATTTACGGTTTTAATCTTATTGACTATGGTTCGAATTGATTTAAGTTGTGAAGTAGGGATAGCAAGTATTATTTGAACAGGGATTGTTTTTTAGTTTGACGTGTTGAGTCAGCTTTCTAATAGTGTCAATGAGGGACTTACTTTAAAAATATTTTTGTTCATTCAAAATATTGTTGGTGTTCAGAATGGTTGTCTGGTTGTGTAGATTTTCAGTTATGTTTATTTTGAGACTTTTAGAAGAGGATTGTAATAGTTTCATACATCTATTGATTGGTGTTGATTGATGTACGGAAAGTTTTAGATGTTCGGTGAATTTTGATTTACATTTATTGTATTTAAAATCACTAATATGTTAAGCGTATCAAGTTGAAAGGTTTTTCTGGTCTGGACTATGTATACAGAATTACATTCACATGTAAATTTGTAGTTACCACTTTTGGAAAATTATTATTATTATTATTATTAGCACCGCGTATTACTACCCGTTCGGGTTATATGCACTTACGCTAATGTGTAATGGTAGGTTGATTGTGAGATGAAATGAAGGACCTACAGTTTAACGTGGGATCCGAACCACGGTGGAGACCTGGCATTCCCCACATTCACAAGTGTCTTGTCAGAGGTGAGGGAAGGGTTTGGCAATCAGATAAATCTGTGCCGGGACCGAGGATTGAACCCCGGCCGCCAGCATAGAAGTCTGACACCTTACCCCTAGACCACCAGGTCACCGAATTTTGGAAAATTGATTCGTGGAGTTGAGATTAGAGTTGTTGAAATGTATTTTGTGTTGTTGGTTCTGAAAGAAACTTTGATCTGTTTTTTGAAAACATTTGCGATTCTGTTGGATTCTTTGACTGTGCAGATTAATAGATGTAAATCAAAATTTGCCCTTTTCATGCGCCAACATGATGCTGCTCGTAACACGGCTACCATGATCAATTGGCCATTACTATATGAACATCCCTCGTAGATAAAGAAAGTATAATAGCTAACACATTTTTTTTTTTTTAATCACTGTGTCTTACTACCCGTTAATATTATTTTCTTATGCAATAATATACTAATGTGTTTGGGATTAGGAAGGTTGAATTTAGAGGAAGTGTACCCAGATTTGTGTGGAGGGAGAGTGGAAAACAATTTAGGAAAACCTTCTTTGGTACACCTGACCGAGATCGAACCCCATTCTTCCTGTCTTTGGCAAATTACATTGCAAACGTGACGCGTTAGACTGACCATGTGGCCACAGAAGCAGGTCACACTAGTATTAAGTGTATATATGCTGGTAACCCATAACTTATACACACATCAGTCATATAAACTTATAAATATTTAATAGAAGCTGCTTGACAGTCTCCTCACTATGAAAGTTTAATTTTTCCAGCTATGACATGTGTAATTGTGTAGAAGAACAAGTTTGGTAATGTAATAAATTATGTGCACCAATTTGAACTCTTTTTTTTCTCAGGTAAATTCTTTAAATCTGGTGACCACAGATGTTGGACGTTGCCGTGCATGGCTAAGATTGGCATTAAATGATTGCTTGCTCTCAAGTTACCTTGGCGCAATGAGGAGAGAAAATAGTGCATTGAAGTCATATTATAAACGTTCGGCATTTGTTTGCGACACAGAACTTTTAGATGTTGTCCAACGATTGGTGGAAGGAATTGAAAGTTGTTTGTTTTCATTTGCTAGCAACTCAAGTCTTCTAAATATATGGACAAACTCTCCATTATTACTAGCAGGCTTATGGATGCCCCCAATGCGCCCTTGCCCAATACCATCGGGTGTGGATGTGGCTAGTACACTAAATTATATGTTGGATGAAGTACCTGCTTCAAATTCAATCTTGTCTTATTCACCTGCATCTAGTTTTGGACCAATTTTGGCTTGTAGTGAGGATGAAGCATTAAAGATTATTCTTGGTACACCGGTAGATGAAGCTCCTATTGCTAGGAATTGTAGGTTAAGTGATAATTCTTATTCAGATGAGAGTGAGTGCAACAATAAAATTAAAAGTGAGTGTACCCAAGTGAAAAATATACCTCTTCAGCAGGAGGATAGAAACAAAGCAACAACGAGTGTTGATGATGGGTCATCTAGTTTTGGAAACTCTCTTATCGGACGTGTTGGTTGGTCGTCATCCTTTCAAGAACTGCCAAACAAGCAAGAAATGTACTGTGATGCAAGTGATGAAACAGGTCAAATTGCACCACACTCGCATATGTCATTGATTGCTGTGCCTTCTCAAAACAGAGTCACTTTATTAAGAAGTCCCAGTGAACCGCAAAGTTACCATTCCCTTTTAGAAAGCTACAACCTAGTTTCTGGTGGTTTTGTCAAGACACCTGATCTTCGAGACTTTTTGCATAGGTTTGATAATGCTTCAGAATCATCCCTGGACATGATATCAGGCTCAGAAGCAGAAGATCCTGTAAGTATTTGTTTGATTAATAATGTATTATAAATTTCAAAAGAACCTTTTGTTTATAACCTTGCACTTAGATAATGGTGAATTACACATTGTATGGTTAAGTTACCCACATCATTGGCTGTGCAGTTTAATGTTGAGCTATCTTGTCAGGTATGTTCATGATGAGGAATCCAGGGCTTTAATCCAGGCTGTTTGTATTGAGAGAGTTTTCCCCTAAATATGATTCCTCTCTCAAATTTCCGCACAAGCTCTTTTTATCCCATTGGTTTCCCTCTTACCGCTGTTCTTTCTCTACCCAGCAATGTTGACATTTTGTAACTTAAAAATGAACATCGTTATTTCTATGAAATTAGCAAGCTCTATTACAGGGTTGCCTCCCGTGTCAAATCATCCAATGGTCTGAACCTTGACATCTCAAAAATTGATGTTTTTTTATACATTGGTAGTACCAGTAAGGTTGACAACCTGTATGATTTCATATTTTGGGGGTTTTTAGTTTTTGAGCTATTGACTTTCAAAAAAGCAAAAATTGCACAAATTTGACATTTTGAAATTTTTAAGCAGCTGTAGGTAAAAAACTATTTGACCTAGAGAGCTCAAATTGGTGTCATACTCTTTCTGTTTTCGATGAACTTTAATTTGATATTCATCATGACTATGGTATTTTAATTTTCTAATTTTTTTAAAACTATATTTTTTTGTTGGAAATCTCTAAAATACCACTTTTAACATTTTTGAAAAAATTATAGGTTTTAAAGACATTAATTGACTATTTGTGTGTCAATCTATTAATGGAACATCAATGGGTTCCTATGGAAATTATTATTTTTTATATACTATTTGTGAAATTTGCTAAATTTGTAGACGTCCTTGTTAAAATCGTAACTATAAGCAGGGTGGTTGACGTTTGAAATTTGCAACTTGTATTAATATGGATTAAATGCGCCTCGCTTTGGGCGTCGATTATAATAATATGTGATCAATCACCCCGCATTGGGCGTCGATTGAAACACTGCGGATTAATTCCCTGATATAATGCTGTGATGATTTATAGGTTGTATAAAGCTCCATGATCGAGCGCCTATCATCACTGTACGGAAAAATACCGTTTAATTAGCTGTCTATAGCTCCATGTTCGACCACTAATTAAATCGGTATATTAATATAATTGAAGAAAGAGAAATGTTGATGGCTGTTATTTCACACACGATATATTTAAATTACACCTGTAAATTACTTATACATATTTCAATTAAATGTTTTATATCACTGCACACTTGTGATATTAATGTGATTTATATTATAATGTGTTAGACTGACTTGTGCGTGAGCGGGATCTCAATGTAGATGTTTGGATCCCGGAGATGCCTTAAACATACGCACAATGGTTTATATATAACATACCCCTTGCCTTTCTCTCCCCTTTTCAAGAGTGTAATATCCAACTAATTGAAAGAGTCCTGGCGACAGGTTTTNAATATAAAGAGTCCTGGCGACAGGTTTTGTGAAGGCTAGCTTCTTATTGGTATAGAGAAATGTCGTCTTCTGCCAAATACTATGAAGTTGTTCCTTTTAACAAGAATTGACGCAGTAGATATTTTAACAAGAAAGATGGTATAAAAATATATTTTAGGGGTGAAATCCTTTTCACATTGTTTCTGAGAAGCGCGTGTTTCTTCATGGATGAATCATAAAAGGATACTCTACCTATATTACTTTGAATAAAATTTACCTTCATCCATGACTTTTTACATAATTTAGATTAATCCAAATCAATATCATTACAAACTAATCTATTTTTTTATTTTATTTTTAAATTTTGGTATTATAAATAATATGAAAAAATCTAATATTCATATATTTTAATAATAAAAAAATAATATAGGTTGTACAAAACAAATTATTATGGTTTATAAATACTTTATTTATAAATGTTTGATTTTATTTTGATGGTGCAATTTAAAGAAATGTAAGCTTGCTTTAAAAAAATAAATATTTTAAAGACATACATTTTTAAAAACATGAAAAATCTCAGCTTATAGAATGAGTGTTACTCTATATGGGAAAAATAAATATACTATACTAGATGACATTATTTTTTAATAAAACTTTTACTGTTTACTGCTAAATTATTTGTTTCTCTTTGGTACTTTTTAAAAGAAGCTACTACACACAATATTTGCTTTTCTTGGACACAATTTACAGTTGTAACTATAATTGTCATAATATACATTTCTCTCAAACTGAATACTAAACATTTAATCATTTTCAAATTCAATTTCACTCTCATTTTTAACCTGGATATTTAAAATATTATAATATTTATACTCATATTTGACATGTCCATTTTACACCATGGTCTGGATACACACAACATATATTTACATAATATTAAAAATAAATGGATATTAGTTAATATATGGGTTCTAGATGGAAACATAGGCAATAGTTTGGTTCCCCTACCATTTAGTAATCTTGTAAGCCCTGATATGAATTGGAAACTCATTGATGAGTGATGATGTACATTGTAGTGAGAGTTACAAAATGACAATCGATGTTGTTGCACACGTTTAATAGATTGAAAAGCATACTAACCCTCCACAGGGAAAATTCACCATCACTATTATAATGTGTTCACTCTCACAATAAACTAGACGGTCATTTATAGTGAGATTGGGCTTTGAATCTTGTTTGTGTGTACTAAGGGTGGTTTTTCCTAAATGGCTTTCAACTAGCACACTATACGTATGTGGATATACTTCTCTCATCCCTAGCACATTAGCGTAATTAGTACAAACTTGTGGGTCCTTGCAGTGATGGCTGCAGATTATTGAACTAAGATGTATTTTAAACTTTTTATTGGGAAAGGGTCTATATAATAAGCCCTAACTCACTTTTGAGTTAAAAGTTTACTTGTCAAAGGCTTTCAACTTTAGTTTTTAGTGTGTAATTTGAATACAAACATATATTATATCCTTCACGCCCTGATGAGAACATTAAAATGATCCCTCTCCCATAGATCTATCTATTCGTTGCACCAATCCACACAAGTAACGATTGAGCTGATATTATTTTTAAACAAAGACAACATATTTTATTTACCAATATACAGCTATACGCATCATGGTTTCCATGGTGATGTAAACAAAGAATGATTGTACAGATGAACCACTCTCCACACAGAAGGAAAAGATGGAAAATTTGCTGGACAAATTGGGTTTTAGTTTGAGGCCAATATTTTTACTGGCATCCTGAATCCCTAATCTTTAAAATGAGTTTTCGTTTGTCAGATTCTGTTCAGTCACTTCCTCTTAATTTTTATTACTGGAACCGGTCTTATCAAATTATATATAAGATATATAATAGAGAGAGTGATAAAATGTTATAGAATGAGTGTGTATGTGTATGTGAGGGTAGAGAGAGTGTCGGAGAGAGATAATGAGAAAAGATTATATTAGAGAGAGAGAGAGTTATATTGAGTGTGTGTGTGTGTGTGTCTGTGGGGGGAGAGTGTGTGAGACCATGATAGTTGATTGAGGGAGAGATATTGGGAGAGTATAGATGTGGTACTCGAACATTATGGTACTTGGAAATATCATTCCCTCAAAATGAACTATCAACATGGAATCATAACTGAACTTACTGCATTTTTAACAATGTGAAAATATATATGTAGTGCACAAAACATTACTTTTAAATATCATATCCTCAAAATAACTGGTAAAATGAAAAGAATAGTTTGACTTATGTATTTGTATTGTGTTGCCATTTGATAAAAATGAACATCAAAACCCATTATTTGAATAAAATGATCATCAAAACCCATTATTTGAAAAAAAATAAAAAATAATAATGAACACCAAAGCTCATACTTAGATAGTTAATTAAAATGGCTATTCTTTATTAAACCTTATTCAAGATAATTTTATCATTTTTGAGCCTTTAATACATACCAAAACATTTTAAACATAATTTTATCATGCACAAAACAAAACGTAGGCAATATTTTCATGAACTTAAAAACGTACCTTTTAATTTTCAAATTATGCTCAATATTATTGATTTAAATGTGAATTAATGATAACATTCCAATAAAAAAATAAATGTTTCCCTATCTTAGGAATCTCACTTCAGATGTATTATGACCAACATCTAAAGATAAATACTTATCCAACGAGAAAATTGTGATGTGTTCGGACCAACAAGTAAAGATTGGGTTATTCTTTTTTTAGGCGAAGAAAGATATTTTATTTGGGATTTACAACCATGCAGCAAATAACAGTTTACATGGTGATTAAACAAATAATGAAACACTGAAAATTTTCTGTGAAAATCGTGTTTTTGTGGAAAACTACTATTTTTCCCCGACATCCTGGACTCCTAACCGTTAAAATGAGTGGTAGTTTTTCAAAATCTGTTAAGTCATTTCCTCGTAATTTCTATTACCAGAAATGGGCTTATCAAATTATATATCAAATATTTTTAACTCAAACAGGTAGTAAAATGCGGTTCTAAAAAAAACTGACATGTTAAAAGTACCTAACACAATTAAGATAGTGCCATAATTCACCTTATAGCACACTAAGTCTTACTACCTGTTCAGGCTATATACATAGGTACTAATTATTATAATGGGCTAGGGATGAGGAAGGTTGAATTTATAGGAAGTGTACCTGCATTTATGTGGAGGTAGAGTGGAATAACATTTTGTAAAAACCACCCTCACCCGACCAGGATTCGAACCTTGATCCCCCAGTCACTGGCAGTTTAGTCTAACATGAGAGTGCCGACTTAGACCATGAGGCCACCGAAGTGGCCTACACTTGCATTCTGACTTCATGAAAGTATATTTTAGATATAAATCAACTTGAGTCTCCAACAAGGCTTTAGTAAAAATGTAACTAGGCCTCAAATGCAAAGTGTCTTATGAATCAAAACTAGCGCCACAGGGTAGTTTAGAAACTTTTACAGAATTACTTCAAACAAATTGATAAAATAATTATACAAATATAATACCAACAAAAACATTTTATTGGGTACAAGGATGGCAATTTAAACTCTGAGCTGCACTCTTCCTGTAACCTTTTCACTTGTTAAAATAACCTCAAAACAACAGTTCTACTTCTAAATCCTGACGCACATTGGGGATAAATGTGAATCTAGTCATGACATCACATTAGCTTAAGTTATTAGGCCCTTTATTTTGTAAATAAATTTCAAAACTATTTTATCAAAAGAGTTTTTTCACATGTCTTTGTCTTGGCAATACATTTCTATACAAATAAAGAAAGATGTTCATTTATAGATGAATTGAGAAATGTACATAATAAAGGCCAAAGCTGTAACTTTAAAAAAAAAATTGAGCAAAGTACATTTTTTGGACCCTGAAACAAAATAAGTGTATTATTGAAGAGCTTTTTCCCAAAACTAGTCTAGTCCATTTTTTAAAATGTACAGGCGAGCCATAAAATTGAAATTTATAATTTCTTCATGTTTCATGTCACTCTAAAGACAAAGTATATATAGTTTGAACAATTAATTATTAAATTGAAATTAAAAATTTTAAGAAGCACGTTATGGCTTCTAGATTTTTGAGTTGTTTAAATAAAAAAAAATTGACAACTGGCTTTGAAAACGAGCTCTTCATTTGTGATTTCTTACAATGATATTTGAATTTAATTCAATCTTTGTTACTTTGTGGGTGCCATTTAATTAGCACAAAATACTGAAGTCTACAAAACTCTACCATATATGTATTAAATTTAAATAAAATAACCTTAAATTGATATTTTCTTATGGATACATAGTTTGGTTGAAATCAATTTTTAATCTATATAGTTGGACACTCCTTACCCAGTTAATATAGATTACGATAAAATCTGGTCAACTTAATTATGCCCTAAGGATGTAACTTGAATATTGAAAGTATAAGATTTTATGTAGAGTACAACGTCACTCTACTGTCACCATGCGCTCTTGAACTTTGGGCCTGCCGTGTGTGACGTGTATGACGCTAGAGGGCAGGTCACGCAGTCTGGCTCTCTGTCTTCCTCGCGGGTGGGACCACACTTCAACTCACAATCACTCTTTAACTTTCATTGTGTTAATCGAACATCATAGTGCTTGTTTGCACGATGTCAAAGAACGGTATCAGCCATTGTTCTTTATTTGGATCAGTTCTGATTGTAACATAATAGAAACCAGCACGTTACAAGTGACTAAGTGGCTAAAAGGATTTCATTAATACTCAGCAGCAAACAACAAGAGGGTTTAATAAACAACAACAAACAACAATATGGTTTCATGGTAGCAGCTCAAGCAAGTGCATGAATACACTCTAGTAAACCCAAGACCACTTCAAGTGCCGACCCTATGTAGAGTCCTTTTCAAAATATCCAAGCAGAAAGTACAAATTTTCTGTTAACTAAGAGTACACGCCATCGTCAACTGGGGCAACATCGTACACGGGAATATCGGTGATCAGCTCTACAACAAAGTGTAGAACCAGCTGTCCTAGTCGTATCTACAAGAAGTTGTCCCAATGATGCTAACCTCCACCAGAACTCTTCTCCTTACGTGGGATGTCTGTTCTTCAGCAACCCCAAACAGACATCATTTACCTCTACTAGAACCTTCCATTAGAAGTCGCAGTAGAATTCCACCGTCATGGAAGTCATTCAAGGGTGCCCACTACAGTTCAAACAGCCAAGTTTGAATGTTGACTATTTTATTTATTCAATGACATTTTAAAATTATGTGGTAATTTAATGTATGGGGACGCGAGTAATTTTTTCTGTCAAGTTAGTTAGCACAACCATGTTCTTGTTAAAATGTATACACAAATAGTAGATAGCAAAAAAAAACTTATATAACATGTATATTATATTTAAATGGTTATTAGTATGGTTCTACTTTGTGTCTATTACCATGTAAATTTTGAAGTGGTGTTACCTAACCAAATAGAGGAGTACACGTCAAATAGGTCAGGGTTTGCTAGTTGAAAAGAAATTTAAATTTCTTTAATTACAACAGAGCTTTCACTAGGCAAAACTAAAATATGGATGTTTATAGATTTGAATATGATGAACTCCAATACGAATTACATATTAGAGGTGTTAACCCGGGGTAGACCACAGAAAAAATGTGGTTGCAATTTTGAGAATTAATAGATCAGGAACAGGACGAGGGAAAGTCACGAGTAGTTATTGAGTTAATTCCTACAGATTCAATTGAGATTCCTATTATAGAAGATAAATTAAATAATATGTTGACCCAGGTTAAGCAAACTAAATCACCTAGTTATTCACAAACAAATTTGTTACCAAATTGAAACACACTGAAGATAGAATACTACATTTGAGTTGTGATGATGAGCAGGTTAAACTTACATTAGAAGAATTAAAGTCTTTTTCTCTTAAAATAAATGCTTTAATACATGAGGAGATTAGAAAACCAAAATATAAACCTAAGACAGCAAAGAAGGAACAAACCATAATGTTGCTCGAAAACCTGTGTATCCATCCCGAAAATCAAACAGTCTCCGCCCAAAATAAATAGAATAGATAATATCCTAAATACTAGGGGGAGAGATATCATTCTCAAAGTAGTCCAAAAATGGAATTTAAAATAGGGAACAATTCGGATCCAGTGATCTTTCTAGAACAATTAAATGAATTAAACAGATTGGGAGACACAGATGAAGTAAAACTAGCACTTAAACCTGACTCATATGTCATAAATTGATCACCTTTTGACTGGTGTTTTCCCTGATGTTCAAAGAGGGATTTTTTATGTGTGATCTGGGTAAAGGTCGTTGATATTGTGTGTAGCCCAATGCTCATTGCTTTCATTAATTGTGTATTAAAGTTGTCTTATAATTTGTGAACATCACAATATTTAGTGTCGGAAGTAAAGGGAATAGAAGATGAAATTGTTCCGATAAGTAGCTAATCATGGCCAAGCGTAGCACCAGTGTAGATAAACCGGAGCTTTTTTTGTTTGAAAGTCATTCTGCCCAAACATGATGTTAATGGAAGCAAGAATAAAATATATTCTTGAGAATTAGTCAAATAAAGGATGGAGATGATAAACTCAAGTAGACTCTGTTTTCACTGTTTGGTTCATTTGGTTTAGATGAAGTAGTACTGCTTATGATGACATTATAAATAAGTTTTATGAACATTGCTTACCACCAGTCATTTTGGCCATAGATTGTTACAAATTTCTCAAAATAAAATAGGCGGAAGACCAATCCTTCGGGGAATTCTTGACAAAATTACGTCTAAGCAAACAATTGTGTGACTACAAGTAACTGACAAATTCAATAATCAATGACCAAATTATTATCAGTCTCTTTGATGACCACCTATAAGAGAAGAAATAAATATTAAATTGAACAAGGCTATCACCTAATGCCAAGCTTTTGAATTAAGTAAGCATAACTTATTAGTAATTGCTTCCCCCTCTGTTGAGGCCACAGCACAAATGAAAGATAGAAAGTTTGATCCCTACAGAATTCATCATCATCCTCTTAATGCCCTGGCATATTCATGAAAAAGATTTGACTGCAATCACTGTGGCTATCAGCATTCAATACGTTTGTGCCAAACGTTCATAAAATAAGTACTAGTTGTCAACAATTGAAAACCTGAAAAATGAAAACCAGGTAATGACCACAATATGGAAATTAGGAGAATTGAGAACACAAAATATATTTAAACAAATTACTATTACAATATTTAAAAAAAGCTTTTCTCTCATTTCTTTAAGTTATAGTTTCATTTTTATGCTTTTTTTAATGTTATGATATTGTCCTTTGTGTGTCTTTTAAATTTAGTTTTTTATCTTTACCTGGTTTTCAGTTTCAGGTCTTCATTTGAATCACTCTACAAAATGCTGCCCTTTTATGGAAAAAAACCACACCACGAACTCAAAGTTGATTGATATGACCCCCATATTAACATTAATCAGATAACAACGGATGCCCGGTGCATCTGTGACTATTTTACCTCTGAGGGAATTCATTAGAATTGGTGATCAGTAAAGTCAGATTAAGTCTTCAAATGTCATTCTAAAATTCTATGGAAATCAACTCTTTAAAACTCATGCCAAAGGAACTGTTGAACTTGAATGCACTTTACAAGACAATTGCAGAGAAATCATAAAATTTGGAAGTTGCCGATGTTGAAGCCATCTCAATTTTAGGGATAATTACATCTAAAAATCTGCTTCTCATACAAAAATTAGGGCCACTAGAGTCTATTGATAGGCAGGAGAAATAGCAAATAATTAACCAGTAGAGTGACCTCCTCAAAGGGTTGGGTTGTATCCCAGGTAAATATTACATTAAATTGGCACCTAATCACAACCCAGTGACTTACCTTCCTAAACTGATAGGACTCCTCAAGTGTTGCATCACTGCCTGAGGGCTAAGCTTATAGAAATGGAAACAGCTGGAGTAATTTTCAAGGTCACTGGGCCTTCAAGGTGGTTCAATCCAGTAGCTATAATAGAGAAGGTAAATGGCAGTGGTGGCTCGTCACGTTATAAGCTGGAGGGTGCAGCCTGTTTAATTCATAAATTATTTCTAAATAATATATTTAAAAGAAGACACAAATTTCGGAATATGTTTTGCTAAATATTCATNCATAAATTATTTCTAAATAATATATTTAAAAGAAGACACAAATTTCGGAATATGTTTTGCTAAATATTCATTTAGTTAAACTCAAAAATTAATATCACAAACAACATGCAAAGATAAAAATAATAAACACCCCCCCCAAAGGACGTGGATGTGTTGTAGAAACTCTGCAGCTGTGTAATGTGCATAAATATATGGGTATGTATGTTTTCACTTTGTTACATACAAAATTCAGGACATGGCCTACCTAATGTTTCAATTCTATTTTTTGATCAGGAGTTAATCTTGCAATATTCGTTGTCTTGATTGAACTATTCATATTAAACCTAGTTACAAAAAATATTAAAACATATAGCTCAAGTAAACATTATCCTAAAATAACCCTACATAATATTATTATAAACACACACATCCTCAAGATGCAGGAGCACACAGGATGACTAACAACTATTGCTGGTTCACGCTATACACATTTCACAAGCTTTCAACCTTAGGGTGTAAGGAAGTGCGCTTTCAAAAGAAGTATAAACAATGCTAGCTAGCTATAGCAGGATAGGGACAGTGGGTTAAGGGGAGGGAAGGTTTGGTTTCACAATGTCAGGCGCTGACCATCACGCGCCTGATTGCATGCCATTTGAAGACAACGGGTTAAGAGGAGGGAAGGTTTGGTTTCACAATATCAGGCGCTGACCATCTCACGCCTGACTGCATGCCATTTGAAGACAATGGGTTAAGAGGAGGGAAGGTTTGGTTTCACAATATCAGGCGCTGACCATCACGCCTGACTGCATGCCATTTAAAGACAATGGGTTAAGGGGAGGGAAGGTTTGGTTTCACAATATCAGGCGCTGACCATCACGCGCCTGACTGCATGCCATTTGAAGACAATGGGTTAAGAGGAGGGAAGGTTTGGTTTCACAATATCAGGCGCTGACCACCTCACGCCTGATTGCATGCCATTTTAAAAACATTGCCTGGTATTACTTAAACCAAAAACATATTTTTCTTGAAACTGTTATGGCAAGATAAAATTGCCGTGAGAGTGCGAATAATAACTTTAAAAGGAACTGGGGATTAATGGGGATGGGGGGCGCGATCCTCCACGCCTTAGGGACCTGCAAAGAGAACACGGCCTCATTCCATCCTCTGACAAAATTCTGGCTGGACTCAATAACCAAAAAGTCTTTTTCTTCTTGGTTGTTGACATGAAAAATGATTTTTGGTACGTTGTCCTGGATGAGTCAAGCGCCAAAAATGGCACCTTCTCAAAATCTTACAGCAATTATAATTTTGAGCTCATGCAACAGCACTAGGAAACTTTCACAGTACTAAAAGGGATGGCCATATACTTTGATGATGCCATAAAATCAAGAAAAGACAAATAATTCTTTGACCGGGTCCGCCAGAATGAAATCTGATTTAATCTGGAGAAATCAAAATTTTATTAGAAAAAGTTTGAATTTATGGGATTCATGGGGTTCATGTTCTCAGAAAAAGGCCTAGAAGTTACTCATAGACAAAACCAATCAATTGAAAATCCTCACTATTCAAAATCCATTTTCTCAGACTTGTCAAATAGCTAAATAGAATTTTTTTTCTCCATATATATCGGAATTATAAGCTTTTCTAAGAGAATTGACCAAAAACAATATTCTCTGGTGTTGGGAAAACTAAGCATGAGAACAAATTAATATTGGTCAAAAAGTTGACCACATCAGTACTTGTACTAGCATTCTTTGATCACTGGCTGCCAATTACACTACAATATGATGTGCTGGGAGCATATATGCTACAAAATGTCAATCACATGGCCTTTGCTTCAAGAGGCATGACAATGTGTAAACAAAATATTCCTAAATAGGAAAAGAAAAACCACATTAAATGCCTTTGAAAAATTTTGTTACTACGTTTATGGTTGAATCCGATCACAAGCCCCTGCAGTCAATTTTTCAAAAAGAAATGTGTAAGATTTATTTCAAGCTCGGGCGGATTTGACTTTGCTTACAAGCATATGACCTTGATATGAGTTACACTTCAGGCAAGCAAATGATTCTGGCAGATTTCTTGTATTGCAAACTAGACTCATTCATTTATTTAAGTTTCATCAATCTTCAAAGAATGGCTTCACTATCCTTAAGATGAGTTCAAAAAGGACCCTGTACTGAACCTAGTAAAGCTGTATATTACCAGAAAAGGGCTCAGAAGAGTTTCAAATGGAATTAAGCCATATTATAAATATCACCTTTCATAATTGAAGGTACAGGAATTCTGCTAAGATTATTATTATTATCACCGCGACTACCCGTTCAGGTTATACACATTCTGCTAACACAATATAAAATTATGGTAGCACATAATCTCCAAAGGATAGTACTTCAATACATTAATAAAAATGGCCACCTGGGCATAAAAAAATGCAGGGCTCTAGGACATGGTTATGTAGCAGCAAGCTTCAGCCCTATCTCTTATTCTGTATAATAAGTTATAAAACAAAATCTCATATTGTTTCCATTTTTATTGATGTTTTGTTTTGTTACCATAACAACCAAGTGTTTGCCTTTTTAGCTTAACATGCATTTTTTAGTCATGTTGAAATATATTGACAAAATGTCTTAACCAATACCTAATGTTTTTATATCAGTGTCATTTATATTTTAATCAACACAAGAGTAATCTGCACAAAATACAACAAAGGTGAAAGTAAGACAGCTTTTCTCTTGGCCTAACTTGACCGGCGATATAGAGCAGTTTATTAAACCTTGCGAGATATGAGCCAAATCTCTAAGGCTAATCAAAGAGAACCATTAATGCCATTTCCATATATAATCGTCCGTGGTGGCGATCAGCCTCAAATATTCGTAATTTTCAAACAAATGGCTATTTAGGGATTTACTACAGCTTCTCTAAGTGATTAGAATTAGACAGGACGCCAGATAAAATGCCTTTAACCTTGATCATAATGAGCACATCGTAATTTGAGAGTCAAGATACCCCATAGAGCTGTGTTTGTGATAACATATATTCAAGTAAGCAATTTAATGAATTTACACAAGAGTATGTGTTTGAAGCTATAAACTCCAGTTTTATATACCCAAGGTTGAACGTTCCGGCTAATAAGGCCATTGGCATAGCTAAAAACCTTCTTAGGAAAAATAGTAACGTGTGACCATCGGTGTTGGGGTATAGACATAGTCCGATTGTGTTACTTAGTCTTTTGCGGTCACAATTGTTATGGAAGGAGACTTAGAGATAAGCTACAAGTTTTATCTTCCCTCAGATATAACCCACCAGAGGAACATAAGATGCAAGAGAGATTTGAAAAAGCATCGCTGGATTTGATAAAATATGATTAAGGTCCCTTATTTAAAGGTCAAAGAGAGGGAGCTCAAACCAAGTACAATATTTGGTTCCTGGTAATAGTAATATTGATAGCTAAACAACATCAATCATACATGTTCATCATACATCATGTGAGTACACCAACCTAAACACTATGTCAAAATTGCCTTCACTTGCGTCCTTGGTCCACACATCCCAATGAGCCATTGAGCTTTTAAGAGCTTGTCTAATATGCCTAGTCGACTAGTTCAAAATGTATTGTTCATATAGCATTTCAATGAGCTGTGCTAGGCATAAGCTCTTGTATTCTTGCCAAACTTATTTCTTTATTCTGAATTTAGCTTTAGTAATCTAACCAAATGCAAGGGCAAATTTATTATTTTCATTATGTATCAATGTTCATAAGCTTTTGGTAAGGTATTGTCAGTTTGATAACTTTTTTTTAAATTCAACACAATTTACTATTAGTGTGAACTACCCACACGCAACATATAACTGACACACTTTTCCAACAGACACGTTTTTGGAGATAACTTATTGAATGTATTTGTTTGCAGTTTCAGCCAATACATGGGCTTGGATTTGAGGTAGTTCCAATTTCTCCAACTTCATTGTTTGACATTCCTGTAAGTAAAATAAATAGGATTTTCTCTTACATTTATATATCTATCTAACTTGTTATCACTTTCAGGTTTACTAGAAAATTAAATATTTACTAGCTATAATTTAAAAAACTGGGTATCTAATATATGTTATCTGCTTGAAATATTAGTGTTATTCTACTGCATGTGACATAAGAAATAGAAAAATTTGATATGCTAGTACTTTATAAAGGATTCACTTAATTCTTTACAATTAGGATATCATTACTCTAGATAAATTATACCCTTCGTTTTAAGATCATTTGACATTTAAGCCTACCAGAGAATTACTAACCCCTTGTTAGGTCTACTTGCCTGGAAAATCTGGAATTATCAGCGGATTCCCTTTTCATGGAAAATCAGGGAATTATCAGGTAATTTCAGAATGATTCAGGCAATTTTTTTTTTTAATTATCCAACTTTTTTTTTAAACTTAAAGATTGTTAGACTACTATCGTAGCAGATATTTATATCTATAAAAACCATTCAGTATATTTCGCCAACCAGATTATCTTATTTAATTATCGCCAATTTAATGTTCTTTAGGTCTAAATGTCACCTCTTAAATGTTTATAAGGTCTATCACCTCTTAAATGTTAAACCCTTAAGTATTCTCAAGGTTTGACACCCCTTAAATATCTACTTCCCTGTCTGTGACACAAATAGACAGAAGATGCCTAGGTTGACCTTGGCAAGCTCTCTCATTCCCTTTTTTCTAAACCTAGAAAGGCAATTCTAAGATTCTTAGTCATTAGTTAATTCTGTCTGCAACCCCCCTCCCCCTCTTCTCTCTATTTGGTGATACTTCCATAAATCCCCCCCCCCC
>CABFVX010004276.1:0-10322 GCA_902151425.1 Timema shepardi | reverse complement strand
GGGGGGGGGGGATTTATGGAAGTATCACCAAATAGAGAGAAGAGGGGGAGGGGGGTTGCAGACAGAATTAACTAATGACTAAGAATCTTAGAATTGCCTTTCTAGGTTTAGAAAAAAGGGAATGAGAGAGCTTGCCAAGGTCAACCTAGGCATCTTCTGTCTAGCCCTAGACCACCAGGTTACCAAGTGTTTAGACAAATTGCTTTTGATTTTAACTTAAAAAAAAGAAATATATTACAGGTTTGACAGCAGACACTGTTTCTAGATAATTCAAAGAATTCTCAAAGCTTCCATATGTTCTTAACGAGTTGAAATCCTACTCACGCTCTGAAATACATATCGACCATTTCTGGAGTGACATTGTTAGCAAATATCATAATAATTTTCTTACAATTGTTATACTCGAATACTGCCTCTTGCACGGCAATGCAAACATCTAGCATTGCTTTTCTGTAAATTTGAAGTGCCTTTTTGAAAATATGTATGAACAATCTATTGTTGACAAATGTCAGATTTATGATGCTATTCTTCATTAGGGTGAAAGAACAAGCTCCTGAGATATCCAAAGCCCTTATACACATTGCACGAAATGCTCATGCATGTTGGGTAGATGCTAGTAATGAGCGTTGAACACAAGAAGCTGCAGTAAGCTCTAAAAGTATTTTTTTTCTCTCCATCAATCACCTTATTTGATAACTTTTTTTTATCAAGATGCCAATTACAGGCTATTTTTAATTATAATATATTATATACCTGAGTAGATTCCGTGTAACATTTTGGTAGTGATTTTAACATAGGGTTGCAAGAGCGGGGACAAGAAGGCTAAGTGGTGGTGGCCAGTACATACAGACTGTCAGAGCTTATCTTATCAGGCTTGTAAATTTCTTCAGAAAGAACTGCCTCGTCATTTCATTTACCAAGACTTAATTTGTTCTATTTTTAACATGTCACTATATCAATTTTACACCAAAGGGTTTGACTTTGATCTGACTCGGTCCCAGGGAGTTGGGACTACAGTTTGAATTCTGACCAATTACATTTGTGATTATTTTCTCACAAAAGTGTTTACTCAGCCAATAGAGTTGTTGATAGCCTTCATGGTAGTGTCACTAACATACAAAAATCTCATGTGATATACCTTATAATTCTTAGTTCACTGCTAATTAGTGTTGTGATATTGATAGCAACGACAAGCAATGAACTATGCAAAATCAACATAGGCTACAAAGTAAAATGCAAAAATACATAGGCTTTCCTAATTTAAAATAATCTGCATGTATATGAGCTAGCTGAAAAAGATTTATTGTATTGAAAACTAGATATAAACTATGGGCTTAGACAAAAATATTTTTGAATAATTTGTTTAAGTGGCAAATGTTAAAAAATTCCTTTATTACGTAGTGAAAACATTCATCAGGCTAATGTGTAATGGTAGGGTGATTGTGAGATGAAATGGAGGACCTAGAGCTTAACGTGGGATCCGAACCACGGTGGAGACCTGGCATTCCCCACATTCACAAGATGTGTTTAATACACAGCTATTAATTAATATGCTCTTTGGGTGCTTCACTTAGGTTTACTAAAGTTTAAATAATGAAATATCAATAAAACAAAAATAAAGTATATCACATATTTGGTTTTAATAAAATTTTGAGTTCTAGCAGTTTTAAAAAAAGATGATAGTTTTTTAAATTCAGATTTAGCATTATAAACCATAAAATAATTATAAGATTATTTTGTTATAATGGCAGTAAAAGCACTTTACTTTGCTACCATACTAAATATATGTTAATATAATGAATAAAATATTTTTGAAACTTATCCCCTCAAATTATTTTCTCATCTATTTTAACTAGGTTAGACAAGTTTTATGTTAAATATATTGAATTATATGAGAGAGTATTTTCTAAATGGCCTGGCTTTCAAAAAGTGATTATGTCCACTAAAATCTGCTTTATTTGTTTGAAACATGGATTTAAATCTTTCCATACAAATATAAAGAACTTAAAAATAATTATGAAAATTTCTTCAGTTTCACTAATAAGTAATCTGGTTTCTAATTTGATTCTTTTAAAAACATAGTTTATAGTAAGTTTAAAGGAATAAGTTCACAAGAACCCATCCATCCCAAGTACTGTTAAGTAATATTGCACATATGTAAAACTACTCAATGAAAAATATTTGCGAATATTGGGAGTGATGAATTTTTTTGGGAGTATAAGTTTTTTACATCTTGCTAGCAATAGTTTTTGATGCTAGCACAAGCATTATTAAATTACTCTCAGTTTCAATTTGAAAATATATTCTGTATTCAAACATAAGTTTAATTTATATTCTTCTTGCATATCCAAGTGTTTGTTTCTCACGATATATTTTCACTTCAGGAATTTGGAAGTATGGTTCAGCAGTTGGGAAAATTGGCCACAGAACCAGGACTTGATGTGCAAAACTATACTTGCAAAGGTTGTGGACATCCTATTGGAATAAACTTTGCTAAAGCTAGGTAATTTAATTACATTTTTTAAATAGTTCTGTAATAACCACTGATACAAATCACTACCCGTTTATATTGAGAACATTCTAAAATAAAATATAAATACTATAAACCACTCATATGATAAGATATAACCTAACTATATCTAGTAAAGGCTGAAACTTCAGTTTAATATTCTGTGCTCTGGCATGTTTTGAATCTGCTGCCATTAGTTTGAGGGGTGGCCACCATGATGGTCCTAATAGCAGTACAAAGGCACCAAAGTTGTTAACATTTGCAGCCGAGTGTTTTGGTTGGGCACCATTTTTTGGTTTGTATTTCGGCAGTATTTTAGCCCATTGATTATGTTTTCCAAGAGACCAATTTAAAAGTCTTTTCAAGGTCACAGCAGCGGAAGCTCACACAATATTCATAAGGACTTTTAGTAAGTTAAACTACACGCCTAAATGGCCATATATTCAAAAATCCAGCTATCTATAATTTGCTTTCTGCTATTTACAAAAAATATGTCTAAAATGACTGGACTATAAATACAAGTCAAATTAATATTCATTAAAAAAAACCTGGGATATAACTTTCCACATTTCTTGTTCATATTGTGTAGTCATCTAGCATAATTATTAAGATATTTGGAGAAAAATAAATTAATATGCATGGAACATTTAACGCTTAGTAATGCCAAACTCGATATATCAATATCATTCATTACCTTTGAGTTTTACAAGTAGCAATATTGAAATAATTGATTATCAATTTGTTCAGACCAAACAATAATAACAAAATAATCTGTTTTGAAAATTTTGCCTCAAACTAGTATCTAATATATGAGTAAGTATGAACAATTGTGCCATATTTCTCAACTAATGAACCTAGGTCACAGACAGGGTATACACCAGTCACCCAGCCTCATGGGAGTTCCACTGCACTCTTTGAACCAAGTTAAAACCTTGGCCACTGGGAACACTTATTTGCTCTCTTCGCTGATAACATTATTTCCAAGCGAAACAAATAACTTTAAAATTTTCTTTTTTAAATGAGTGGCGGTCAGAACACAATAGTTCAGGTACCAGTAATCAATCCCCCCTCCCTAACTCACCACCCTCACCACCTTTCATGAACAAACTTTTTTATACAAATAACAAATATGGGAGATGGTATTGGAAGATTGTTTGCAAATTGTCTACTTGTAAACATTCGCTTGGACAAACAAAACCATTGTATTCTAGTTTTTCTTTGTAATCTGCAGTCTGAATAGGCTCAATTGAGGGGTTGGTTGGATGCTACCTGATGAGCACAGCCATTGTAACCAGGTGGGTGTGAGCCTGCTGTATTCCTTGTCTGTGACCTTGGTTAACACTGCACAGTAAAACATTACCTCCGAGAAAAACTACTTTCAGTAATATGATCAGGGATGCCATCCTCTTATCATTCCCCACTTTTACAAACTAGGCAGTTCAATATGTCAATTGTATTTTATTATAAATAATAATAAATTCACTAATTCTTGTCATATGTTGAGTCATCTACAAAAAATACTTGAAGTTTCATTTTTTAAATGTCATCATATGCCCTTGATGACCATTCTCTGACATCTTTCAATGTTTTTCCAGAAGTAAGCCACAATATCTTTAGCACAATTTTAATTTTGGTGTTACTATCTTACTATTAAACTATTAAACACCCTTTAAATAGCCTAAGTTCAAAAAAGTTCTAAGGTAGCCCCAGACTACCCTTGCTTCAGGTGCTGAAGGCTGCCTGGCTCCCAAGTTATTCTATCACCATAGTCGCCCCACTTTTATTTTTCCACCGCGTCTTACAACCTGTTTGGGTTATGCACTTGTGTACTAATTATGCTAATGGTTTTAGGGATTAAGAAAGATATATTTGGGGAAGTTGATCCACATTTGTGCTAAGGGAGAGTGGAATACTAACTTGGAAAAACTACCCTCAGCACACCCGACCGATATTCAAACCTCGATCTTCCTGTCATCTGCAGTCTAGTCTACTGTGAGAGTAGCATCTTAGACCATACAGCCACCGAAGTGTGTCACTATTTTATTCAAGACTATATCACTGATTAGGTGCATAACAACTTAATTAATTTCCACAGCTAGTTCAATTAATCCACTTCTATGGTAAGAAAACAATGACATCCCTGAATTCCATAAACTAAAAGGCAGTAATATAACAGATGTGATTTAACAATTTAATATGACACGCTGAGCTATTTTAAAATTAATATAAATCCTCTCTCTTTGATTAAAACTAAATTTTTAATCAAATGCAAGCAAAAAGAATGTTATTAGGTATTGGAGGTAAGAATGAGTCGCATCTCGCAATCTGATGCAGGTGAACTGAGGGATTGTCGTTGAGACTGTCGCGTGACAATGACTGACCTTGACGGCGGTTAATTGTTTTATTTTTGTCCACTTCTTCCCCTTTCTCCCCCCTCTCCCTTCTGATTCCCTCCACCCCATTACTGTTGATTGTTGCATACTTGCCTCAGTACAATCATACACTACATAACAAAGCAGTGGTTATTAAAGTTGGTGTTGTTACAAAGAAATGCTGTGCTGTTAAAATTATAACCAAAAAGCAACAGCTTGATATTCACCTTTCTCCAGACTCTTGGATAAACGAATATGGATTCATACAAAAAAAGGATCGCGCTGTTTGTGCTCTATGCTGTAGAACTTTTGTGTGCCGTACATCAAGTGTTCAAAGACACTATCAAACCAAACATGAGTCCCTGTTTCAAAACTTTGTGTAGAAAAGTGAAACCACAAGAATGGCTTTTACTAGCTACAAAAATAAATAAATAGTGTTTTGGTTGGGTAATTGAAACTAAATATAAAGCTTCTGAATGCAGCTACAAAATTGCTCAATGTGTGGCTTCGAAAGGTAAACCTTTCACAGATTGGGAATGCATAAAGGAAATATTTTTAAAGAATGCCAAAATTTTGTTTAGTGATTTACCAAATAAAGAAACAGCACTCTCTTGGAACAAAAAAAAAGGCTTCTGTGAGATCACTTGAGAGAGACATACATAACTGATATGGCTGAAAATGTAACAGCAAAACAAATTAGGGGGCTACAACAATTTAGTGTCGCTCTAGACTAGTGCTGATGGGAATGACGTAACACACCTAAATAAAGTTTCACTGCATTGTCACAACAACCATATTTATGAAGAACTTTGCTGCTTGATACCTCTTGATGGTACTACCATGGGAGAGGACATTATATCTGCATTTGTAAGCTATTTTGAGATTCAGAACATCAATATAGATACAATTTTGTGTTACCACTGATGGTGCCTCGGCAATGTTCGGAAAGAACGTAGGATTAGTTAAGTTCCTCAAGGATTGTATTGGACATGAAGTATTTTGCTTTCATTGCATTATACATCAGGAGAGTTTGCGAAGATTTCCTCACTGTGCTTGAACTCTGTAATGGCAACTGTTGTCAAAATAGTAAACTTCATAGTTCTTCATTCTTCATTAACTCACAGGCAATTCAAGTTTCTTCTAGACGAAATGGAGAGCTCATATAAGGACATCTCACTCTACAGCAATGTTAGTTGGCATAGTCGAGGTAAAGTATTTAACAGATTTGTATCATGTCTAGAAGCGATCAAGGTGTTTATTTATGAAAAAGAACATTTCCCCGTATTGAATGATGAGGACTGGCTGTGCAAGCTGGTGTTCCTGAAATACATTACAACACATCTGAATGACTTAAACTTGCGTTTAAAAGGACAGGGTCAAACAGTACTTCAACTTTTTGATTACTGACAAACATTTACCTCAAAATTATATTTATTTTGCTGTTATCTTACCTCAAAAACCTACAAATTATTTCCAAACTTAAAGGTTTATTCAATAAATTGCTTTGCTGTCTCTGTGGTCAGCTTCAGAAGTATGCTGAATTACTCAAAGGAGTGTTCACCACAATAGGCTAAGGCTTCCAAACTCGTGGTCCCATATTTTCTTATCTCATCAAACCCAACTTAATTTGAATAATCTCTATTCGGATAATTAGATGTTGACAGTTTTGAAATGCATCACATCACATTCAAGGCATCAAAGTTATGGATGACAAAATTTGTAGGATTGTGAAAAACTCTTGACGGAAACTACTTGTAAAAGTCAGCTGCCATCCTCAACTGCTGGCCATACCTGCCCGAAGCAGTCATCTGTTTAAAGAAAGTTGCATTTGCTCTGCTTTCAACTTGTGGGTCAACATGAACAAATTTTCTCACACATAAAAGTTGTTTTGAGTCCAGGCAGAAGTTCTTTAATAGCTGCGTATTTAGAAGCCTGTGTGAATCTGGAAATGACAAAATACACACCTGATATTGAACATTTAACTAACAAGAAGCCATGACAGGTGTCCCATTGATGTGAATAATCATTTTAATGTGTTTTTATGTTTCAATGATTCAATTGTTTTGTTTTCCAATTTAAAAAAAATCTTCAGAACTTAAATTTTGCAACACACATGTATAACTTTTGTATTTATTCTGGGTGACCTGGTGGTCTAGGGGTAAGGTGTCGGACTTCTGTGCTGGGGGTTCGGGGTTCAATCCTCGGTCCCGGCTCAGATTTCTCTGATTACCAAACCCTTCTTTCACCTCTGGCTAAGTGTGTGCTCCCACGTTTTGTGAATGTGTGCAATGCCAGGCCACCACTGTGGTTCAGAACTCACGTTAAGCTTTCCACCATCATCATTCTCACGTGTCATCCTACCATCTGGTGGCTTTTTTACCTTGACTAATTTAACCTGGTTTCTAAATTTTAACCCAAGTCCTAATTCCTACTATTTAAATTTACCCAATTTCTTTTATTTTTCCTTTTATTAATTAACTAATCTGGTCTTAGCTCTTAATACCTAATTAAAGACTAATTTCTAATTTGTTTCCCCTAATTATTTTGTATCGCTGGGCACCCTCCAGTCGTGGCGAGCGTTCCCTTATCCGCTACCTGGGGAGGTGCACTATTGGAGTTGGTGCTCCGGCTCCTTACTATAGAAACCACTGGTGGATAATCCTTACTCCTACTAATAACCTACTAAGAAGGAAGGCTACATTAAGGTTAGATCTGGGGATAGTGGAATTTTCCTCCCACCTCAGAAATTAATTCCTCCATACACCAGATCAGAGATAAGATAAGGTCAAATGGCAAAATTCTAGAGCATTAACCTCGCTTCCCCCCTTCTTTTCCACATTTTCTAAATTAAAATTAATCTATTGCGAAAAGGTGGTAAAAAGTGTTAAAAATTGTATTTAAAAAATTGATATTTGTTAATACTAAATTGATTGAAATACTTTAAAACTATGTTCAGAATTAATTTAATATTAGCTTAAAAAAGTTAATTTCATCATATACTTGTTTCTTAGAAAACCTTTTGTTTTTAATTTATAGTTACAAAAACATTATTTGCTAACTTAACACCCTCAAAAGTAATTAGCTCAATTGGGTTTGATTCTTGGTTGTTTTTTATTTTGAAAATATAGTTATAGCTAAGCATTATTTATGTTAATAAAAGTATTTCTATTTATATTTAAGGGTTTGTCACTTTGATGGAGGATATTTTTGCTGTGAGTGTCATGCTGAAGAAGAATGGGTAGTTCCTGCCAGAATTATTCATAACTGGGATTTTAAACGTTATAGTGTCTCTCGCAAAGCTGCTACTTTCTTAGATGAAATTCAACATCACCCACTTCTAGATTTGAAAATAATAAATCCTAGAATCTACTTAGTAGTTGAAGAAATGGCTCAGCTTCAGGTAATTCTTCAAACTCTTATATAGCTTTAAGGACAACCATATTTTAACCTGCTTTGGTGGATGCATGGTCTGACACACTATTCTCACAGTAGACTATAGACTGCCAATAACGGGGAGGAGGTTCAAATCTTGGTCAGGTATACTGAGGATGGTATTCCCTAAATGATTTTACACTCTCCCTCCACGCAAATGTGGGTAAACTTCCTATACATATAACTATACTAAGCCCTAACACATTAGTGTAACTAGTACATAAGTGTATAACCCAAACGGGCAGTAAGACGCAGTGCAAAATTTTTAAAAATATATTTAAACCTATAACTTAGAAATTATATTAACCAATGACACCACACTGACCCAAACACTAGATTCTAGTATAAGGTTGTTGAAAATATTATATTTAAACACACCTGGATAGTCAATTATATTCCATCAGCTTTTTTAGTCACACAGCCTAATATTTAAAACTTTATATAAACTGGATTGCCATTGATAGGTAAATCAAGGTTTAAATCTTGGTTGGGTGCATTATATGATCTTCCACATGTTATTGATTACCATGGTTATCCAAGTGTGTACATTTCTTCTTAATTATTATTCTAATTCCTAAGCCATAAATTAAGCTGTTAAATAAACCAATATTTGAACATATGGATTAAAAAAATGTCTAAATGCCTTTCAAAATAATATCACTATTTATTTTAAAAAATTCTTTTATTTCAATTCAATTAACTTTGTTTGCTATTATTTCATAGGTAATTTATTAAGGAAGTATGCCCATTTGATAACATTGTGAAAAGTGCAAGTTATTACAGATGATTGCAAATAAACATATTTCACTATTTTGTAGGCATTACGACATCAACTTAATCTATTGAGAGCATATTTGTTTACATGCCGGGAACCGGTTATTGAAGATCTTCAAAAACGTGTATGGCCTCGAGAATATCTTTATGAGCACGTTCATTTATACTCTGTGGCTGTAAGTATGCAATATAATGTAGTCATTTTATAACCTTTTTCTTGTAAAATGTCATCAAAGTGCTGGCTAGCTTCATATGAGAGTTGAAAGTGGCTTAGTGCTTATCACATATAATTAGTTTTCAAGATGATTTAAAATAAAGGGTGAAGATTTAAAAAATGCCACCTCACCATCTCACTTGAGGAACCCAACACTTTTCACTAAAGATAAATATTTATTAGGGCTGGGTTGATGCCAATTGCCATTCAATAATTGGCCAATTATGACAAACTTAGTTAAGCAAATAATCAGAATTTTGAGCCCGATTATTTTAATCGTTCTTGTGTAAGCAAGAACCATGTAGTTATGACACATACGTCAATAGTTTCCTTTGTACTATCACTCGGCGACAGAGAAGGAATTGGTGGGTGGACAGGAAGAAGCGGAAGTGGGGAGGGGTGGGGGGGTTACTGGTTAGGGACAAAAAATATTTGAAAGAATAGTCTACATGGTGACATGCTTGTGAGACAAAGTGTGAGTGTGAGAAATATTGCTCGAGGGTATATTTCAAAGTCACCACTCACAAATAGTCAAGATAAAGAGGAAACTTATTATTAATATGTCTTTATGTTTATTAATATTTGTATTAAAAATTTAATGAACAAAAAATTATTGATTTAAATAGATTTATTCTTGTCATTTTGTATTACCTTTGTAATATTGTAAAGAAAATAAACCAAATGAATGGCATTGGCATCAGCAAGATTGGCCTAGCCCTATTATAGATTTAGCTATAAAAATAATCAAAATAAATTTATTTTAGTTTTGTATCTAGTATAAAATATCTTTGAATCTTTTGAAATTAACATTTGGTATGATCCATTCAAATAGATTTTGAAAAATGATCGATCATCCATCACGATGGGTAGCTGAATCTATAACTATACAAACCAAGAAGTAGAGTTGTTTCCATATGAATTTAAAATTGACTAAATGTTTTACATGTAGCCAATATTATCTATTCTTATGGGAATGTGATGAACTGACCTCCTCACTCTTTATCAGTAGCGTACCCACAAG
>CABFVX010004275.1:8087-55054 GCA_902151425.1 Timema shepardi | reverse complement strand
ATATATATATATATATATATATATGTATATGTATATTCTCTCATTTAAAACTTATTATTGAATATATTTTTTTGATTTATTTATTTTAGATGTAGATTATAGAGTATGTAGGCCTATAACTTAAATTATGCACCAACAAATTTGGAGGTACAAAGTTAAAGAAAAATTATAGCTGATGGTATGCGAATGAATACCACTAACCTTAAAATCTATAAAATTTTGTATTTTATTTTTTTAGCACTGCATCTTACCATCCGTTTTGGTCACGCCCATGTAGTTCTACTAATTACTCTAACGGGTTAGGAATGATGAATTTTGAACTCATAGGTAGTGTACCCATATTTGATTAGAAGGAGAAAGAAAAATAACTAAGGAAAAACCACTCACCCAGCTGGGATTTGAGCTATCGGCAGTTTAGTCCATTGCGAGAGTGACGCCTTAGACTATGCGGCCAATGAAACGTGTTTTAGCTTTATTTTTTGTATGATTGTGTGATAAGACTCTAGAATGGTTCAGCAAAAATTAATAAACGTCTGAAACCATTTGGTTTTATAACTTATAACATTCTTGGGTGGTGCTGTCCGGTAGTAGGAGGACAAATAGGGGAGGAGGAAACTACAAATTTAATTAAAATATGTATTTTAAATTACGTAATTCGAGTCATGATGATCCATTCTACGCTTCTATACCAGTGTCCTAATATCAACCAAAACATGTGTAGTTTTGTCTTGGACTTTTCAAAGAAGAAAAATTCCACTTTCAAACAAGTTTACAAGTATATGTATGTATAGGGCCATAGAAAATAGTTTTGTGTTCATTCCAGTAAGCTCCAAACTCTTGTATTTCTAAAATTTTGATCAGTATTTAACCTGAGCGCCACATCTAAATGGCTATATATCTGCAGTGAAATGACTAATTCTGTAAAAACCGCGTTAGTGTTACTGGTAACATTTGGGACAATTTGGAGAATCCCAATCGAATAATGAAAACACATGGGCATTTAAAACAGTTTTTTTTAAAGATCTTTTAGATTTGAATTCAGGGTATCGGGGTTTGAATCCCAGCCAGGTGTACTGGGGGTGGTTTTTCCATTCTCCTTCACACAAATATGAGTACATCTTTTATATAACACAACCTCTTCTACTCCTACTGGATGAGTGTAAATATACGGATAGTCCAAACGTGTAGGACTTGGTATGCATGGGGAAGAAATAATTGTAAATATTTTTTAACTTAATTCTTGAGATATTTCACTTCAAATAGATTTATTAAAAAGTTGGGACCTATCCTGATGAGCAACTATAGCAACTTATATACAAAAAAAAAATATATAAAAACAATTAGTGTGAGGGGCGGTGTTAAGGGTGGTCTCGCCGGAAGGGGGTGGGCATAAGTGCCAGTGTTGGGGGTAGGTCGTGCCGCTGCTGTCACTTAGCGGGTTACGCGTCACATAACACACATGTGAGGCGGCGACATCAAAAGAACCGCACCACCCTACGTTTGTTAATATCAGAAATATCAACTGTTGTTATTCTTGTCACTTGAGATAGAGGGAGAGGGAGGGGTGGAGTGAGTAGTTTTCAATACTCTGTATTAAAATGTAATTTCTAAATAAAATAACCACCATGACAGAATACTACGATACAGCGTCTACTCTACGCGAAGGATTTCAGGGGGTACGAAATGTTACCAATGATTTTTATAAGCTCATGATAGTAAGTCTGGCACACAAATTAACGCAAATTTTGGCTTAGCATCAAGCTTTACCATCCGTTCGAGTTATACAGGTATACATTAATTACTCTAATTAATGTGTTAGGGATGATAACGTTTAAGTTTAGAGGAAGTGTACCCATATTTGCGTGATGCTATCAACAGTTCTTGAATATCTGTTATGAGCATAACGACATTAAATGACAAGTCTTTTTGAATAAAGAGAAAAAGCGTTGTCATTAAATTAAAGGACATCCTTGGACAGATATTCAACAACTGTTGATATCACAATATGAAGAAAATTAAACTATGTTTCTACTGGAGAAATATTTATTTATTTTGAGCAAACAAAATTGATATAAAAACTGCAAAAAACTGTGAGTTTTCCTCGAGTCGCCTACATCTCCCCCCTCCCCCATGCCTTTGCACGCGTCACTTGCAATAAATAGCAAAGCGTATGAGCTCATACTAGCTCTGGAACACTCCTCACGCGTGATGGATCTCAGTCAGTCTTACCGTAGGGAAAACATTAGATTATGTGTTGCAGAGCGGCGGCACATGTGTGTAAACCTACACTACCGCTCAACACGTGTTTGCGCTTTTTCCCTGACAGAGCGGTCAGTTTGGTTTCCAAAACATAAGGGGGACCAGGGGGGATGACTTCCTTCTTGTCTTCTCAAGTGAAAAAAAAAAGAATAAAATAAGTTTATAAAAAAAATGAGTGAAGATTAAAACCCACATCCTTTGGATGGTGGATATAAGTCGTACTAATATCCTCGAACTATCGCCCCCCTTCCCCCTCCCCATAGAATGAGATCATAAGTAAAAGCTAGACTTTGCTTTAGCGATATATTCGGAGGAAGAACCATTTATTAGGAAAATTGGACTGGAGATGTACACACTGATTTTTATAGGAAACACGTTATTTGAAAACTAGAAACTAATGTTGACAAATTGGCGAGGAAAAAAAAATTACATTTATATGCACATTCTTAGTAAATGAAAAAAATAATATATTCCATTCACGGTAGGAATTACTCTATGAAAGGTCTTTTTTCCCACCAATATCCTACTATATAATAGATTTCTGGTAGGGTAAAAGGCCTTTCGGAAAACAATTCCCATGGTGAATGGACTATAGTAATAATAATGCAAAAAATAAATTATACAGTATTCCATAAGGAAGTATTATTGAAAGCCCATGATAAATTTTTATATCAAATTTTTAATGAATAAATCAATTAAAGACATATTTCTAGAATGCCAAATTTTAGTGACTTTTAATCAATATTTGTAGTGGGTTGAAAAGTGGTTTCTTGTATTTAAAAAAATCAACCCCATTCGGTGGCCGCATGGTCTAAGGCGCTACTCTCTAAGTAGACTACACCGTCGATGACGGGGAGCTCGAGGTTCTAATCTCTGTAGGGTATACGAAGGGTTTCTCAACAAATTCGGGTAGAATTATTCCAAACATAACCTCCCTAGGCTCTAAAACCATTAGCGTAATTATTACAAAAAGTGTATAACTTGAACGGATAGAAAAACGCGGCATTAAACATAAATCCAGGTTTAGTTTGAGTTATTACTGTGATATAGCTGACTCTGCCACTATCATGTTAAAACACTCAACACCAAGTGAAGGATTGCCGTTCTCATTCGGATAAAAGGGGGGAAGGGGGTTGAAAGGGGCACAAAAAGATGCAACAATGATATGTGTAGTGGAACCGAATTTAATTATCCCCTCCCCAAACGATTTTCAACACGACTCGTGTGTCTGTCTGTCTGTGTCTTATAACTTCCCTAATTAATGAGGTTGATGTCACCGCGTTATTTAGCACCGGCCAATCACGGGCCTTCCTGCGCCCGGCCGCCATTATGATTTCCTTCTCCGAGGCGAACTCCTTGTGCACTCATCAACTCTTTTAATGAAAGAGTAAAATACATTTAATTATTTTTTTTATTCGTGTATTTGGGTCGAGGCGTTTATTGGTGTTTAAATGGATTTTCTTGCACCGCCCGCATTTAAATAAACGAATGACTCGACACCTTAGTTCAACCAGTAGCGTGCCTGACTACTGAGATAATGGTCCTTGCTTTNCCCCCCCCCCCCTTTTTTTCATACATCAGTCTTCTAGTTAGCAGTCAAACATGCTAGAACTGAATTAGCTCTTCCAGTTATTAACTGGCTGCGCCCAGTATTTACCAGAAGGGAGGGTGGAAAATCGGTGTTACAAATTCCACACCATTGAAACTGATGGAAATAGGACTCCAGGCGTCGGAAGTCATGCACACTATCCATGCTACCAAACTTTAAAGTTTTTTTAATCACCACGTCTTACTACTTGTTCAGAAAAAACACTTAATATATGATTACACTAATGAGGTAGGGATTAGGAAGCAATTTATAGGTATTTTACACGCATTTGCGTGGAAAAAGTGTGGGAAACCAATTAGGGGGGGGGGGAAGCTCGGTAGACACCACCCCGATCTTACTGTCATAAGCAGGACAGTCCAATACGAGAGTGGCGCCTTAGACAGTGCCGTCACTGAAGTGGGTTTGACAGTGATTAAAGCTAAGCTAAATAAATGTCTTACCGCGAGCTGGTTCCGTCTGGTGAAATAGAAGAAATGTTTGTCAGTTTTGGGTACAAGGTAGGCCTGGAAAGAGAAGAAAACATTATTAGTTTATTGTAGTCAGATCACAAAAAGATGAACCTTACTTGAAATTTTCAAAATATACTGTGTTAATACAACCAATCGGTTCAGAAAGTGCGTGCCAAATACAATAAATGAATAAAACCCTTTCTATTAATATGGAACTCTAGTTGTGGTTAAGTTACACTACGATTAGATGTTTTAGTTTCAAAACTATTTGGACATTCTTAAAATAATACTAATCAGGACAGTGATCTAAAATGTATTTGTGTTTCATTTCTTGAAAGAAAATATACGGTAGTAAGAACGGTATAAAATATTTTCAACAAAATGTATCATTTTTGACGTGTGTGATTGCCCTAACTTGATATAATTATAACAAATTGATTATTTTATATATTTCTGACAAAATAAAACGATTCATTCCAAGCTGCCAATTAACTAAATAAAATTAAAGTAGTTTGATTTTAATTAATTAAATAGATATGTATTCTAAATAACTAAATAATAAATATCTAAACCAACTCAGCCTCGTGAGAACAGATTAAGAGCTACTTAAAAGCAAAAATTAGTCTCTCTAGGCTAGAAAACTAAATTACGATTAACGAATCGTAAGGCCGGTGACGTGACGGACCGACGTTTTGGTCGCTACGCCCAAGATATAATATATTTAGCACCGCGTCTTATTACCCGTTCGGGTTATACGCTCTTAGTACTAATTACTCTAATTGATTAGGAATTAGGAAGGTTGAATTAGAGGAAGTGAACCCGCTTTTGCGTGGAGGTAGAGTGGAAAACCATTTAGGGAAAACCACCCCCAGTTCACCCGACCGAGATTCGAACCTCGATCTCTCCGTCCTCAGCAGTTGAGCTCAACACGACTAGCGCGTTAGCCAACTACGCCACCGAGGCGGGTGATACGCCCAAGAAACTCTTACATCGACGTTTTCAAATCTTTCACGGCGTTCCGGTCGCTAACCATCCTCTATCTGCAAAAGTTGGCATTATATTCTACAACAGACGGCCACCACTTGATCGGTAAGTTATGGCCCGATTGTGGGCTGACACCGTGTTTTTTTTAATCCTATATAACTTCATAAATAATTTCAAAAAATTCAATAATATGATTTGCTTTGAAACACAATTTGATTCACAATATGATTCTAAAACCAACCAACGTTTAACAATAAAAACTTGATTATTCTAATAGTATGCATTTTGGTAAAATAAATTTGCTGAGGAGGTTAAAAGCAGTAAAGGAAAAAAAAGCGTTTGGTTTCTTTTACTTATCAACATTCCCACAAGAATAATCTTAAGTTCAATACCCTCAACCATTCTTTCATTATCATTCATAGACAGGAAATGATCAATAATTCTCGTATTGAATGTAATTAATGATCTTAAGAGCCTCCCCAATAAATGGTATTACCAAACACGTTTACAAATAAATGGTACGGAACTCCGCATGGACTTTCTCGCTCTATTGTTTGAAAATGGAAATATTTACTCAAAACTCGTAATGGATGTGAAACGAAATAATATACACTAGCAAACCCAAGTATAAATTGCACTATACTTATATAAAACTTTTTTTAGTCCTGATTTTAAATTTTATAATTTTGTTTTTAAAGAATTAATGTCCTAATTTGTATGTTTGGACCGATAAAAAAAAAAGATCAATGTTGGGTCCACAAGGGTCAGCACTTCGTATTAAAATTTCAACTTCCGGTTACAATTTTCGACATTTTATTAGGTGATGCAAATCTTCATGCCATCGCATTGCTATTAGGCCTAAATTCCTCATTTATAAATTTTGACCAATAAAAAATTTAAATATTGACTATTGAGTCTAAAATGGATATAGATAATTGTTGTACAAACATTTCTCCTAAGAGGTTTAAGGAAAAACAACATAAACTTTTAGAGACTTACTCATATTTAATTACTCTATGGCATTGGAGAATTAATGCGTTAAAACTTAAGTAAAGTCTATTCAGCTTAGGAATTGTTTTCTGAAAGGCCTTTTTCCCTACCAGAAATATATTATAAAATAGGATATTGGTAGGAAAAAAGACCTTTCAGGGAGTAATTCCTACCGTAATGGAGTATAGTATCGCTTTACAACTAAGGCTCACAAAATTGTATTAATATATTTGCCAATATCTAAGAAAGTATTGGATTTATAAAAATATGTTTCGTATAAAAGTTTTTTATTTTTAAATTTACTACAATTTTAAAATGATAAGTTATTTATTATCTCAAATAGTTGCGGAGATACGGAAGTTTCTGTTTTTGTAAAGTACCCTAAAATTCATTTTCATTGTAAAATTAAAATATCCAGTTTATTTATAATCTTAATCAACACCTAGATACGAATTTTAATCAAAATCGTTAAGAGTCGATTTTGAGAAAATCAACTTTTTCTCGTTTTCCCCCTTAGTAAACTACCTTTAATTTTAGGATCAGATATCCAATTTCAAAAACCCCTCGGGGCATACCTATAAAAACCCTAGATACCAAGTTTTAGCACGATCGGTAAATAATTTAAGCTCTAGTTGGAGGTACAGACAAACAGACGGAAAGTCAAAAATAACTTTTTTGGATTTGGGGGGTCATGAAACGTTAAGATAGATCAAAATCTTGAGTTCGATATTTTTGACTATCATAATACTTTCTCTACTTATAAGATAGCGAGAAATTACAATGTATTTACAACAAAGTAGTAAAATAAAAAATACCAGTCAATAATTATAATTTATATTACAATTTAATTTTAAATTTATATTGTGAATTAATTTTCCAAAATAATTGAACAATAAATAATTATCATTATGATTCACAACACAGAACGTAGCTAACGTAAATTAAATTAAAGTTAAAAAATTTCATTAAAATATGGTGAAACGTGTGCAATAATGAGAAACAAAACTGGAAACTAAATTATAACATCACTGCTGCTACCTAGGAGCCTTTTATAACACTAACAGTCGAATACGCTATAACAGCGCCTCTATCAGCCAGTAGCACAACTAATACGACTCGAGAATAGCAGCGCTCCTACCAGTCAATATTGTACTTAATATGTTGCACGCTATACGATATTAGATGAGAGAATCTACTAAGAATGCAAACGAAAATGTTTTAATTAACAGTTAAAAAAAAAAGGTTTTGTGGTTTAATAATTAACTAAAATACAAACATTAGGTACTTATATTTGAATTGTAAATATAAAGTGAAACAACTCTAGATTAATTTATTGATCTCTAAATAAGGTTTGATCAAATCAAAAAGTATAATGTTGAGCTAAAATTATTTTTGAATGAATCAAAGACAATGAATCAATTTATCATGTTTAATTTAAATTTATGACACGTGGAACGTAAGAAATAAAAATGGGACTTCAGGATTATTGCAAGAGTAAATTATCGATGGCTTTGTTATTATTATTATTATTTTTATTAGCACCGCGTCTTACTAACCGTTCGGGTTATACGCTCTTACGTTAATGTGTAATGGTAGGGTGATTGCGAGATGAAATGGAGGACCTACAGTTTAACGTGAGATCCGAACCACGGTGGAGACCTGGCATTCCCCACATTCACAAGATGTCTTGTCAGAGGTGAAGGAAGGGTTTGGTAATCAGATAAATCTGTGCCGGGGCCGAGGATTGGACCTCGACCGCCAGCACAGAAATCCGACACCTTACCCCTAGACCACCAGGTCACCGACGATGGCTATGATAATAATCATTTGGTGATTTAATGAAAGTTGTCGAATGAAACATTTTACTGCAATACGTCAAAATGTAGACTTGACTAGATTTTTTTTTGTTACAGTTTAAGACAGTACTAAAAAATACGGAAAATTTGGAACTAAACTATAGATTGATAGTTCAAAAATGTATTATGTATATTTTAGATGGGAGATTCTACCCCACCCCCCTCCCCCCACGATATTATTTATAACGACTCGTAAATTATACTGCAAACTGTTTTATTTGACTGTAATATAGGTTTACCATAATGGTTTCCATTGGCCTAGTTTAAGTCGATATTTAGTCTATAGTAGAAATTTGGTAGACAGAAACTTTTAGAAAATAAAAATATATTTTTTGAGGTCAATAACGATAGCATTTAACCATATTATTAAGTTGTTTTTTTATCGGATGATAAATTAATTATAAAGTTGACAGTTTCATATAGCATAACTTAACATAAATACGTGCAAGTTTATCTAACTTTTCTAGCTGTCAGTTATGTCCATTTGTAATTGAAAATTGGACTAAAATGTCTTATATATTTAGGGAAAAAATAAAATTGTAATGGAATTAAAACAGGGCAAAGTTAATTTAAAACTCCACAAGACACGCATCACAACAATGATTTCAAGTGAATGCATTGACTTTGTGTTAAAGAATATATAAAAGTCAGACCAATAATAAACAATAAAAATCATATAATAATGATAAGTTTACTGGGAATAAATTTAAAGATGTTACATAAGCATTGAATCCACACGAAGTGCACAGTGAAAAGCTATATTTACATTGAACGAACTTCCATGAAGATTCCATAAGATATGAAACAAAATACTTACCATTACTGTCAAGAGACGTCGCCACCTATTCCAATCTTAAAGAAAAAAATAGTATTCTCTCTCTCTCTTTCTTATTCGTTTCCAGTTATCCCTTTCCCATTATTACTCGAAGGCATTTTACGGCCTTGGGCTACTTGGCTAACTTCGCTCCTTGTACCCGGCCATTATCATACCCCAAGACACGATACAGTCATAGAGATAGATACTGTCTCAAGACAGAGAGGAAGAAGCTAAGCTAACCCAGCTCGCTCGCACAAGTTTCATTCAAGAAAATACCAACTTGTTCTTTCTACTTCCTCCATGCTAGCCTTCCTTTCACACAATGAGTAGGAGGCAGAGAGAGAGAGAGAAGTTAAACAGACTTTGACGTCAAAACCTCAACACTGTTGCCAGATCGTTTGCTTTCAACAGAGGTGAAATAACCGTGTCATTTTAAGAACCAGATAGTTTTGAAACCAAAGAGTTGCTCGTTGATAATGTTAATTACCCGTTACACGAAAAGATCGTTGTTTCATTTTATTATCTACCTAAAAAATAAAATGCAAAACAACATTTTGAAAGGAATGGTTGTGTTCAATACTCCACCGATTCACCCTAAGTCGTTAGTGGTTTCTTATTAGTTTTTAATAGATTTCAAATTTCAAAACTTTTATCTTTATCTGGAGTAATACCTCAACCTTCCTGGCAAATTTCAATTTTCTACTTCAACTAAAGAGTTTATTTTCTCTACTTTAACTCCCGGCGACTCATTTTTAGACTTTTCTGATGATATTTCGAGGTCCTCTAGCCACTCTAATGCGTGTAATGGTCATCCAGAGTTTCCTTAATGTTCGCGGTAAAATAGGTTTACAATAAGGGCAAAGGAAGATGAGGGTGAATTTTACGAAACTGCCCTAACATTTGCCTGGAGCGGGGATGTGAAGCCACATTGAGGTGAATTATTTCCAATGCAAGATTTGGGGATCGAATCCCTACATCATGGATTAAATTCCGTGTACTAATCACAATCCCTAAAATTAAAACCTACCTTGAAATAAATATTTTACCGTAGAAAATACATCTAAAATCTCGTCGGGGGTCAAAGCGGGTTTTTTGTTTAAAATCACCGCATGGTGGTAGTCACATGGTTTGAGGTGTCACACTCGCAATATACTTGATTGTCGGTGACGGGAAGGTCAGAGCTCTCTAATCGCGGCCGGGTGAACCAGGATGTAATTTCACACTTGTGATTTATTGTGATTTTCTATATATGGGTGACCTGGTGGTCTAGGGGTAAGGTGTCAGACTTCTATGCTGGCGGCCGGGGTTCGATCCCTGGTCCCGGCAAAGATTTATCTGATAACCAATCCCTTCCTTCACCTCTGACAAGACATCTTGTTAATGTGAGGAATGCCAGGTCTCCACCGTGGTTCGGATTCCACGTTAAACTGTAGGTCCTCCATTTCATCTCACAATCACCCTACCATTACACATTAGCGTAAGTGCGTATAACCCGAACGGGTAGTAAGACGCGGTGCTAATAATAATAATAATAATAATAATTCTATATATGTTTTATCATCATCGTTTTACACGTGTGATTAATTGTGATTTTCACCAGGTAATTTAACATTGTGATTTTCTATATGTGGTTTATCATTATCGTTTTCCACGTGTGATTTATATTGTGATTTTCACCAGGTAATTTATCAATGTGATTTATCTTTGGGATTCTCTGCAGGCGATTTATCCTTGTGTTTTTCTGCATGTGGGTTATCAATGGGTATTCCTATATGTGATTGTTCATTATGGTTCTCCGCGTGTGATTTATCATTGGTATTTTCGGCATGTAATTTATAATTATAGATTTCTCGTACCTTCTCCACGCTAATTCAATTCCTCCAAACTAAATTCCCCTTAAATAAAGCCTTTTATAACCTTGGTGTGGCAACATAATTAAAACAAATTGAAATGTTTGTGAAACCGAATAACATAGGAATCCTAATTACATCTAATGAAGGATAAAACTAATGAAACATCCACCACAATAATTAGCAGTCATAAAATTCCTTCTATATCCACATAAGGCAGATGTTTACTTAAAGTGAGATGCACCAAAAATAGACAAACGCATACAGCACGGGTTAAATGCGCACTTAAATGGTTGGAAAAAGTGGAGAGGGGGGTGTAAAAATAAGTGAGAAAGAGTCGGAAAAGGCAAAACCGTGGTGACGTCACACGGATATTTCTGTCGACGGGGTCAAACGCTCCAGGCGACCCTAACATTCCAAACTAATGAACACATCTACCAGCACACATAGTCGACAGTTAGGGCCAGTCGCACAAAAAGTTCGTCCCACTTCCAGAATCCATTCCTTACTACTACACTCCCAAACTGTCTCGAACCGGGGGCCTTTTTGGGACAAATGATATCCTTCTTTCTTTTGTTTATTTTTTTATTTAGCTAATGGCTCACTCGTTTAATATTAGATTTAGTTATAAAGGTATTAATTAGCCTCCCTTCTAAACTTCTGATTAAGGTGTCCACCTAAGCAAGCAAGAAATTACCGCCCAGACGTTCAGTTCTAAAGCAATATTTGATTTTACAAGGTTTTATTTCAAAATCTGATTTACGCCAAAATAAAGTAGAAATATTCTAACAGGGCTCTATTTCCTTATCAACCTTATAGTTTTGAGATAGCTCATTTTCAACGACTTTTTAAACATATTTGCGAAGATTTGAGACTAGTTTTGATGGGAAAAAAAGGATTCTTAGCTTTAGCCTTCCTCTAACAAATACAGTGATTTTTTGACAGGCTCACAATGCAAAATGTAAGGCATTTTAGAACTAGCAGCAAACTTTCCTCCTTAACTTGATATTCAAACTTTTTCCTTTTATTGATATTAAATGGGTTACGTAGATACCACACATCTTTGCGTGGATTTTTAATTTCACCTCATATGTCGGGGGAGATTAGGGGTAGCGGGAAGTTGATTATAATTGGCTTCAGCCTTCAGGGGGTCTACGATATGGAAATGGTTACTGGTCTAGATCAGTATTATTCAACCATTTTTGTTCGAGTACTCCCAGATAAAATTTATATTCAACATGGTATTTACAAAGGTTGCTGTTGCACAAAGCAAACTATTATTATTATTATCATCATCATCATCATTATCACCACCCATTCGGTTTGTACGCGCTTACGCCAATGTGTAATGATAAGGCGATTGTGAGATGAAATGGAGGACCTACAGTTTAACGTGGAATCCGAACCACGGTGGAGGTATGGCATTCCACACATTCACAAGTTGTGATTAATACACGTCTTATCAGAGGTGAAGGAAGGGTTTGGTAATCAGATAAACCTGTGCCGGTACCGAGGATTGAACCCCGCACCCCCAGCACAGAAGTTCGACACCTTACCCCTAGACCACATATTCTAGAGTGTTCATCATATATATATATATATATATATATTTATTATTTATACATGTCCTTAAAATGTATTCACGTACCCAGGTTTATCATGAGTTTATTGACATTCGAACAAAATTATTTTTAAATGAAAGGGAAGCTCTAGCTAAATTCTACTATATTGATGATAGATATAAAAGAGTGAGATTACTGTGTGTAGCAAAATAAACCACATTTATCTATAAAAAACTATTTTATATTAGCCTAATAATACTTGAACTTGTAGACACCATAGTTCAAAAGTTGAAATTTCCATATCTAAAAAGTCTAAAAATCCACATATTTCGGTTGATCAAAAAAATGCCCGGTAAACGAAAGGTAACTGTTATAAGAGCATAGAATGAATATTTGTGAATCGAATAATGTATCTAATTTAATAGGGGGTCACAACACAAATTGTGTATTCCTTTGTATTTTCCTCTTCCCCTGTTTGCTTTCCTACTGCTGGACAGCTCCACCTAACAACGTCATAAACCCACTTGATTTCTGGCATTTATTAATTTCTGGAAGCGAGTAAAGGTGTTTATGTAGTTTTTATCTCGACACTTTTTTTTTGGTCAAAATAATTCATATATTTCTTCAGTCGAAACATCGAGTTTAATTTTCTTCAAATGGTGATAACAGTTGTTGAATATTTGTCAAGGGTGTCCTGGTTTTCTATTAATTTAAAAAAAAAAGTTCAAGAACTGTTGATATCACCATGTGAAGATAATTATTTATTTTGGCCAAAAAATTGGTTTAGCTATAAAATCTGCAAAAACACTTACCTTTTCTCGCGTTCCCATACACTCCCACCTTATAACCCATCACAATTCGCTTGGAGTGATGAATGAAAATCACACAGTGGTGAAAAAAAAAACACTCCCATCTAAAGTCCGTTCACCGTAGGAATTGTTTTCCGAAAGGCCTTTTTCCCTACCAGAAATCTACTATATAGTAGGATATTGGTAGGAAAAAAGACCTTTCAGAGAGTAATTCCTATCGTGAATGGAACATATAAGCAGGCCATTCTCTTTCAAATCCCGGGGCAAAGACTTGTGTGTTAACCACTTATTAACTCACCCTGTCTTGTTGAGAGAGTGAAAGGGGAGGGTTAGTAAGGGTGGGACGGAGGGTGGGGTGAGGGGAAATGCTAAGTAGAGACCGCGCGACTGAGAGTTATTAGAAGGCGGGCGAGAGAACAGACTAAACACAGGACAGAAGTGTCACACCGACAAATGGAAGGAGAGAGAGAGAGAAACGACTGACCAAAAAAGGAAAGAAAAATGTAGGCGCCTTTCCGCATACCTGCACGCTTCTAGGGCTCGACCATACCACGAGTTAGGGATGTCCAGAGGTACAACGACCCCATGACTCGGCTGGCCCCATTGCAGAGTTGAAGGACCGGTACACCCCAGATGGGGCCTAATAGTTCGGCAGGGCTCTCTGACTTTTCTCCGGGAAAGAGTGCTCAACCATGAGTCTAGAGATCCTAGTACAACCCCAGACGGGGCCTAGACCATGAGTCTAGAGATCCTGGTACAACCCCAGACGGTGCCTAGACCGTGAGTCTAGAAACACATGGTTCAATTTGTACACAGATTTATTTGCCCTTTTATCCGATTAGTAATTAATATTTAGTGATCGGTCTGTAGCAATATTAGTCGTGTTGTCTCAGTTTAGGTTAGTTTGTATAATATGTGTGTTTAAAAAGTGTAAAAGAAAAAAATATCTTTATTTGGGAGAACAAAGTCCGAAACCGAATGGTTGCACACAAAAAAACTTGTAATTCTAGCTAGGTTTATAAAAAAAAGCTCACGAGTTTTTAGTTGCACTCTCAGGAATAGATTATTTTTTCTCAATAGGCTGTAATTAATTTCTCTCATTTCATCAGATTTGAGTTTAAAAACTAATTAAGTAGTTGATAAGCTCTATTGAATGCAAAATAGTAGCAGTAAAAACATTTGTTAAAGCTAAAAATTGTAGTGAAATTTGAATAACGGTGTATTCTACTTTAGCTGGCCTAAATAATATAAACATAATTCAATCCATGCTAAGTACTTCGGCGTTAACTAAGTGTGAATGAAGAAAAGATGAGTAGCATGGGTTAAGTGGGCGAGGTGGAATTAGATCGAAAAAAGAGGGGCTAAGGGGAAATGGGGTAATTAGGTCGAGGAAGAATTGTCCTAATGAAAATTAAATATACTTCATAGCCCATCAAAATCATTATTTTTAAAAATCTTTTCCAAGCAAACATATTATTTCTTATCGTATACAACAGGATTCCCAAACTCATGGCCCGCGGGCTGCATCCGGCTCTCAAAACAAACCCGGCCGGCCAACCCCCGTGTCTGCAAGATTTTTTTTTTTTTACAAAACTTCCCGACATGTGGTCATAGACGCACACACAAAACAAAATATTTTCATTTTAGCTCGTCTATAATTTTGAATAAAAAAATACACTTGCAACCATTTTCAAACTGTTGTATTGTTTTATCACTTTAAATACTTGATTGAGAGAATTTTTATTTACATAATTTAATAAATATTGCTTTGAATAATTCGGTAAATCATATAAGCACGTCTAGGACATTATAACCTTTTAAATATTTCAAATACCAATTAATTATTTTAAATAATCTGCATCGAATAAATTAGATAATATATAGCTACATCAATGATCACGTAGATTAAACGTCAGGCTCTTCTAATCTAGTGCTTGCCGGTGTCTGAGAGGTTAAAGAGTTGTAGTTCCATATTGTTCTCCACATTTTCTTCACTGGAATGCGGTTACATTCCATTTAAATTATATCTTCCTGAGCCCTTACCCCCTAGTGCGATTAAAATGTGCATAGTCCAGAGGGGTGATAGAACTCGCTGCAAAAAAATAGAATATATTTTTGGTGACTTGTTTTTTTTAAGATTATGGCCCGCAACACGGGATGAGTTTGTGAATCTGGCCCTTCGACAAATTTGAGTTGGAGACCACTGGATTTTTGATTTAGCCATGAAAAAAAAAGTAGTAAGTAATCATCCTGCCAGGATGCAGGCTAAATAAGTAATTGGCAGTATGATGTATATCTTGAATAGGAAACAAGGAAATGTTAATTTGGAAATGCAAGTCAATGCTGCTTGGTCACAAAAACTAGATTAAGAGGAAGTGTTATTAGCACATAGACAAGAGGCCTCGCAGGGTGAACTGCTTATTTTCTTATCTATATTTCGTTAATTGGCGTACGAGTGTGATGGTGCTTAGAATACTTAAGTGGGTCAAGTTGCAAGATGCAGCCCGGATTGCAAAATAGCTTCGAAATCACCAAGTAAGCAGCGTCTTTAGGAAAATTACAACCTGATTTTCAGAAGCGGTTGGTTATTTTGACATCTCTAAAAGCTACTAGATCTACTTCCAAGTAATCATATACCAGGTAAAATGAACCTTTGAAACCTACAAAATAGCACTAATAATTTAGTAAAATGTTATCAGTTAGCAAAAAAAAAAAAAAAAAATTGTGTGTTAAGTATTTTTTTAAATAGGCTTGCAATAAAAAATTAGGGTTTTAAAAATCTCAAATGTGATTGTACAAATATTGTTTTACCTTATACACAGGAGATAGTTTGTATGACCCTGACAAGTGAGGAATCCAGACTCATAGAGCTGGCTTTAAGAGGGGAACAGGGGAGACTGGAAAGACGAGAGACAAAGAGAGGGGGAAGAGGGGGAAGCTAGTTTGAACCATCAGTCCTCACCGTGTGAAGTTCGCCGCTAAGGTTATTGTCCAGTGGCAAAAATCGCTCTTTCCCCTTCTTAATTCACAAGACTTCCAGGCGCATTCCAACAAGCCTGCGGGTTGATTCACAGGGATCCTTCCCAGTGTTGCCAACTTAGCTTCCCTTCCCATTCAGATCAACCAATCTTTTTTCACCGCTAGATCTAGCTTTATTTTTATTTTTTAAGTTTAGAGTATAAAATAATCAAATAACCGCAAGGGTTTTTAGGTTATTTTTCTTGCGTAAATATTACAAGTGTTTTTCTTTCGTTTTTTTTATTTTAAAGTAATCTAGGAGTGAAGTAAGCAAATAGAAATATAAAATTTGCATTAGTGGCGGCTCCCCTGCATTGATTAAAGTATTTAGAAGACTAATCTTCAACAATATTTTTCTTGAGTTAGCGATTTTGAAAGGTCAGTATGAACATTATTTTTTGTTCATAAATAATACGCAGCCTCGAGCTCCGTAAATAACAGCCGATTTTAGAAAGCGCGTTTTTTTCCCCTCCAAATACATTAATCCTTTTACCCGCGGTTGATACAAACGCGCTTCCTCGACTTTATCGGCGGTTGCCAATGGCGGCAACACTCAACTTCAGATAAATATAAGAAAACCTTTCTTATGTACTGTATCAAAGATGAAATTTTACTGATTTATCAAATAAAGATAAATTAACACTCTAGCATCAGTGGTCGAATGGTCTAAAGCAGAAGTCAACAACCTTTTTTTGATATCGTGGGCCAAAGATTTAAAAAATGATAGGCCTGTTTTAAAGAAAAATATCGAACAAAAATTGTTCATGAGCGAGAGCGAAAGAGCCTACCAATGTTGTCACGAGTTGGTATTTTCAGGGTTAGTATACATGTCACAATTGACATTGGATCAATGGTTGTGCTATGGATTTTTATCGCTCAAGAAAATCCGACGATCACAGCTGGCAGGGTTCGACCCCATGAACATAGAGTTCTGAGGCGAGTGCTAAGACGACCACTGAGGTCAACTACCTAACTATCTTAGTTGATGTATGCGTATAGCTAGAATGGGTACTAAAACGTTGTGAGATAAAAAACAAAAGAGCTACTGACTGTGGTGTGTTGAAGTATCGAATTTTTGGATGTGGGATGAGTCATATTATACGCCAGAAAACCGCGGGGTGGAAATCGTTCGTGTGAAAAAAACGCGCTTTGGGATAACGGACGTGAAAAGGCATGAACTCGCGAACCCTTTCACCCCAGCTTTTAAGAATGGTTTTTGTGATGATGAAATAGACTTTTCAATCTGTGATCAAACTTATATATTTAGAGATTTTTACCTCTATTTTATTTTAAAATTTAATCAAATTAAGAATTAATTTGAAACTAAGTTTAAAAATTGACAAATCTTATCCAGTGTAATAGTTATTTAAGTGTCATTGGTATATAATATTTTCATAGTTTTTGATATATAGAATAAAATGCTTTCAATATTGAATATTTTCTTGTGAAAAGCACCGCTAACTATATTGTTTTAAGAAAGACCTATTTTGTTTTTTGTTTTTTTTTTATATTTAGTGCTAAGTAGCAATACTTCACTCATATACTTCTCTGTTATCGATATTCCTTATTTTATTACAAAGGCCATATATTTAATTTTAAAAAACTTTTTTTAATACTATTGCAAATAGCATTTTTGCATAGAAGCGACCCTTCAAAAAAAATTTTAATCCACCATTTTAAAAATGAATTCAATTTGAAGGAATTTAATGACTTGTATCTGTTAAAAGAAAATAATATATAAATGTTTTAGGTGTGAACTATGTAACATGTCAAAATAACTAAGTTGGCAATGATCAATAGGCTTGATAAAAAAAACACTAAATAAAACAACAATATATCTCACTCTTATTAATAAATGATACTTAGAGAAATAACTTACCAAGATAATAAAAAACCTCCAACGTATTGTGACACCAAAAGGAGATAGTTATTTGCTAGAATTAAAAATTATTTACACTTTCTAAAGTGCGCATGAATAAATCAAAAACGGATATCTCGTTCACTTAACAAAAACAAAAATTAACAACTATATAAGTATTGATTGCACACAGCTGTTTTTAATTTCTAACATAGTTTGATAGTATTTCTACACACACGGAATTTAAATTAAATCCTTTTGAAAATAACTTTTTTTTAAACGTATGTCAAAGTAACTAAACACACTTTATGATTTACATATAAAAGAACAAACTTCTCTGGCAAAATTAGCTCCGCAAAGTTTCTAAGCGACTTCGCAACCAGTCACGAAAACAACAGTTGGATCAATGTATTCTGAACGACTAGTAGCGTCTCGTGCCAGACATAACAGCGGCCTCTTCCTATACCCCCTCCCAAGGCACCATCTCCCTCCCCACCTTTCCCCTCTTTAAATGAATTTAAAGGGCCGCAACAAGGTTAATGTATCTCTGTGGAATGCGACGACTCGAACGGGACTTTTTTAAAAAAAAAGGCATGTAAAGCGATGCAAAGCAAACGTCTTGAATAAAAGAAGGTCACCACCGGCAAAGAAATAAACAACAAACATGTATGTTGGTTTTTCTAATTGTGAAACAATATTTGTGAGTAGGTGTGTACCAAGCCACATACCGCCCTAAATTGTCCCGTCTGGAAGCCAGGAGTGCATGTACAGCCTCCGACACAAACTCGGACGAGAATGGACAAATTTAGTTTGTTTTTTCTCGTACTAAGAAAATACTGTAAGCGTGAACTTTTTCGAGGGATTTTGAGATTTTATGTGCCATCTAAACCCAAAAAGGCGAGCCTTTGGGACAGATAAAATTCACACACCTTTATTGAGTTCGGATGAATTTTTTTTGTTTAAATTTATTATTAAATGTTATATGGTCATACCTTGAAGCATTTTTTTTTAAATGTTGGATTTCAGCCCTCAAATTAAGGGTTGTTTACTAATGATTGATTTTTGAAAATTCAAAACTTCACAAAAAGGGGCTCCAACAATTCTGTTCAAAATTATTATGTGGAGAGAGTTCTACATGATGAGTGTTCGATTTTAATTACTTACTAACTTACTCTAGGAGATTAGGAACTCCTAAGTTCATTACCGCACCTACAAAAGTACGCCACCTATCCCTATCTTGATTTAGTTCTAACCATTTCACCTAATTACACCCTATTAATATTTTGAGCTAGTTCTATCCAGTACATCTCACTACACCTCATCTCTTTCAGGTCCATTCTAAGATTTACCCATTCGCGCTGCATGTCCTGCCCAGCGTAACCTACGAGATTTGATTATCCTAGCAATTAGCAATGTCTTGTCATGAGTACAGGGTATATAACCCACTCCACTCCCCAATTAGCCTCATCCCTTCTTGGACCAAATATCTTCCTAAACACCTTGTTTTCGAACGTACACTCTAAATTTGTTTTCTTTAAGTAAGGTAAGAGGCCACGTTTCATACCCATAAAGATCAACCGTTAAAATTATTGTTTTGTATATATTACATTCCTTGAAAACAAGCTAGGTGTCAACCACCTACTGACCTATGCATTTCCCGACTTTATTCTTTTCCTAATTTCCAATCTAATATCGTTACTGTCCCAATTATTTCCTCCACATATGATATCAATCTCATTAAAATTATGTTAGATCAATTTTTTAGCATGTTGGTAAAAGTCAGATAGGTACCTCTAAAGTCTATATTACTATTATTATTATTAGCACAGCGTCTTACTACCTGTTCTGGTTATACGCACTTACGCTAATGTGTAATGGTAGGGTGATTGTGAGATGAAATGAAGGACCTACAGTTTAACGTGGAATCCGAACCACGGTGGAGGCCTGGCATTCCTCACATTCACAAGATGTCTTGTCAGAGGTGAAGGAAGGGTTCGGTAAACAGATAAATCTGTGCTGGGACCAAGGATTGAACCCCGGCCACCAGCATAGAAGTCTGATAAAGTCTATAGTTTTACACTCTTGTTTTATCTTTCTTTAAGATTCTTTAAGAAAATGGATACTATTATACTTTCTTTCCATTCTCGTAGTAGTAAACTTAGTAGTTAATCATGGTTCCATATGAAACATAGAAGTTTATGAATTTCTATTACTACTATTTAAGAAAATATTTGATAATTGCTTTTTTGAAAATTTGTAATTAAAAACAAATTGCTGTAGAATTTTTGTTCGACATTTTTTTTAATACCGCGTTTTATAACCTGTTCTGGTTATACACATTTTGACATGTTAATCTGGGGAGTGCTTCATACAATTATAAAAATAAGGGTTGTTTTTTCTAAGGAAAACTTACTAAGGCATATCTGCCTACTGATGATTTTTTTTAATGTTGTCCCAAACTCTAATAGACTAGATGAAAAAGTATGTTTTATTTATTTTACAATGATTTTATGTACTACTAAAACACTCACTGTTAAATTAATAAAGTTATTTTCTTAACTGTATTTTTGGTTTTAGTAAGGAGCAAATTGATAATAAACTTATATCTTTGAAAATTAAAAATCCAATACAAAAAATTATGTATTGTATCTTTCCTAATTTCTAATGACTTCTTGTTGTCCATATGCCATTTTATCACAAGTTTCTTAACGTTTAATTTCTTTTGACGTATATTTTGTGTCCATACAATGAATTTATTATATACGTTCAAAAATAAAATTATTTGAGATTTAAAGGTTATATTTCTTAGAATCTATTTTACAACCTTCTTTAAACATACTAATTCATTGAATAATTGATAAAAAAAAAGTTATTACTCATTCTTGTTGTAGCTACGAACAAAATATTAAAATACTTTTGTTGATTACCAAGAAGATGGAAAAAACACATTTAGAGGGCATTTTGTTTACACTTTTGACAATTCTTTCTTGATATTTTTTTCCCCTTCACGGCTCACTACCCAACCGGAATATACGTTTTTAATTACACTAATTGAATAATGATGAGGTTGATAAAGTTTAGAGAAAATGTAATCAATTTCGCGCGGATATAGAGTGGAAATAAAACACAGTTGACCCAAGAGGAATTTGAAATCCAACCTCTCCGTCACCAGCAATACCAATTGATGACAGGTGTGGGCGCGTGAGTCAAGTCACTAGTCTCATATTGTCTGTTTTGCCAGTGCTAAGGAGGTCAATGAGGAGGGGGTGGGGTGAGGGTTAAAATATCGGTTAAGTGTAGTGAGTTGTTACCAAATAGTTTTACAGCCTCCTTCCACCTAAGTGTGAGTACATCTTCTTTTAATTATAACCTGTTATTTAATTATGGGAATATCCCAAAAAGGTATTAAGGAGGGATGGAAGTGGATGCGATAAAAAGCAACACATTTTTTTTTTTGCCAAATTAAGTAAAATGTTGCTCCAGTACAAACTTATAATTTAATTTTCTTCACATGTTGACCTCAACATTTAGTGAATATCTGTAAAGGATGTCCTGGAATTAAATGGCAAATTTTTCTCTTCATTTAAAATGTTTCTCATCTGGTGCCACCATACTTATGATGGATATTCAGAAACTGTTGATATCAACATGCGAAGAAAATTAAACTATATGTTTGTACTGAAGCAATATTTTATTTATTTTAGACAAAAAAAGTTTTGCCACCAAAACTGCAAAAACACTGGCCTTTTCTCGCGCCCACTTCCATCTCGTCTTTAGACACAAAGCATAGGGAAGGGAGGAGGAGGAGGAATAGGAAAAGTGTGTGTGTGTGGGGGGTAGAAAAACCGGAAATACTATTGTGAATATGAGTCAAAACGTAAAATTAGAAAACACTAATATTTTGTTTCCGCTTTTAAAAAATCAACAATTTTGTCCCCATAACTTTTGTTCATAATCTAAAACTATGAATTTATACGTTCGCTCTAGGTACAGCAAAANCATTCAACCTCACAATAAAAAAAAAAGTTCGAAAAAAGAAGAGAGAAAAAAAAGGTGGCCTACTCTTTTCGCCTCAGACAAATCACTATGAGCGAACGATGTCTGGAGCAAAACTTTCACCGGACTTTCCCACGGCGTCTAGACTGCACACTTTCTCTCACCACAAGGCGATCTCTCACCATTACATTGACTAAACATCATCCGCAAAGGAGCCGTAAGTAAACGGCGATCTAATTACTTGCACATTTATTTTTCAACTATAAATATGCGACATTGACGATCAACACTAAAGTATAGATGGCTTAAATATAGCCAAGCTATTAAAAAATATTTGATAACAGTTAACCAAAGGTCTCGGGTTCGATTGCCGTATTCAGGTGTCATTTTACAATTCAAAGAATATGATATTTAGATGCGGCTATAACCGTAAATTATCAAATATAATAGCTTGGCTATTTAATCCATCATGATATTCATATTTGTGCAAATTGTCATTGTACTATTGGCATCATAAAGCCCTCCCGAGACGAAGGTGGATGCGTTATCTGATAGCTTGTAATCTTAATTGATCACTCATATGTATCCGACGATTTCCGCACGTCCATAACAGACTCTGCCTTAAAATATGAGTTAAGAATGACCCTGAACATGGGGCGATTCCTGAATAGCTCAGTAGCGTAGTAAGCCAAGAATCCCGGGCTAGATTCCCGTGTCCAGGTGTCATTTTTCAATTTAATGGATACTAAAGTATAGGTTTGGTAATAAATAAATGGGAATACACAAACGTATATACTTTCACACATATCTGGTACATTATAATATGAAACCAAATTTTAAAAGATATTTATTTGTAGCTGTCAGTGATATACCCAAAAACTTTAAATGTTCAATAAGAAGGGAAAACTAGTGATAGTTTTATAATAGTGTCCTGTCGATTATCCAACATAACTAGACCTCAAACGTACTAGTTGCGCTACCTCGCCGCAAGGAAACAAACTTCAAACCACCCATTTTTAAAACGGTGATTTTAACATAATTTGTTTTGCATACTACAGTATATAATATTAATAGAATTTGATTGGTTTTAGAGATCTTTTGTTCTTTGTTCAAGAAAAAAAACAATAGTTTCGTAATTTAGTGAATATTTTCCTAATACAGAGTAATTACTATTCCTTATTTATCCTGCACTTCCGTTTAGTTTTAATTTATTTCGTTACAGCCCTACCCCTTGTTTCCGATTTATTCCTAGATTTCGGTTATCCGAACCACATGTCAGTCCCGTTTAAGTTGGATGGTCTGGACTCTACTGTATTTATTTTTTTCGACCCGCATGGTTGGGCACGCAGTCTAGGGAATCAATCTCATGTGAAATAGTTTGACGGTGACAGGGATGTCTAATCTCATTTGAATGTAATGGGGGTAGTTTTCTCTTAATGTTTCCCCACTATCTCTCCATGCGATTGTTGGGTATGCGTTTAATCCGAAAGGTTAGTAAAACGCCATGATGAAATAATACGGGTATATTTTCTCCATAATATTCCCTTTTTTTCCACCCGTCCCCATCGTTGTAAATATGAGGAGAGTCCGGATGGGTAATAAGACGTAATGTAAAATAAAACTAGGAATGTGTTGCGCGCAAACAGAGCGGGAAATATGACGCGCAGTGTAAGATAAAACTAGGAATGTGGAAAAGGCTGAACATTAAAAGGCAATAGCGAGAACTATAGCTAAATATGTTGATTCAAATAAAATATTAATAAGAGAATATGATCAACCAAGAGGCTAGGTAGTAAAACGAAGAGGGGTTTTAAAAATTAAAAAATAGTTGAGTATCGGTGAGGTGGGCAGAGGGAGTGGTAAGGGAGAAAGAAGTAGAGAGACGAAAAGAGGGTAAAATATAAAGGATAGGGAGACAGAAAATGAATCAATAATTATATTGAGAAGTGACACTGCTGTAAAGTAAGGTTTAAAAACTATCATTTTACACATATCAAAATTAAATCAGACAAGTGTTAGAGGGTAAAGGTATCTCGCATTTGGAGAAGAGGTAATTCGCATTTAGAAAAAGGGCATTATTAGAGGAAATTCACATTTGTAAAAAGGGAATTATTAGAGGTAATTCACATTTGGAAAAGAGGGCACTATTAGAGGTAGTTCGCATTTAGAAAAGAAGACACTAATAAAGGTAATTTGAATTTGAAAAAGAGGGCATTATTAGAGGTAGTTTGCATTTGGAAAAGAGGGCACTATCAGAGGTAATTTGCATTTGGAAAAGAGGGCACTATTAGAGGTAATTTGCATTTGAAAAAGAGGGCACTATTAGAGGTAATTCGCATTTGGAAAAGACGACAATACTATGAGTAAGTCACATTTTGAAAAGTTGGCACTACTATAGTGTAATTTTCATAGAAAGTGGTTTATCTGACAGCTATAAAAATTACTAGATCTATTTTCACATATTCATACGTCAAGGTTATGTGATTTGTAGCAGTCACTTTTGTCAGATATAATCAATAACTATAACAAAAATTGGTCAGCAATCTTGGGTTAGTCCATAGTGTGTTTGCCTATTAAGTTAGTGTTCAATTCGCGGTATGGTCTGAAAATGTATCGTTAGTCAAAGTGGAATCTCCCCTTTCATCGTGATGATGAATTAACGTCCAGGTTGGATCTAGATTTAAGTAAGTTTAGAAGTCGTGTGCTGATATATTCAGTCAGTTCAGAAAGTGTGGGCTACGTTAAATCTCAAGTAACAACATTGTCATTTTTGGCAGAAAAAATCATTTGTATTATCTATAAGAGCCTTTGTATGAATATTGGTCTATAGCTAAGGCCTAATTTTTTTAGGAAGCCCGTAATTTGAAAATTGGTATTCATGTTGCCACAATTGTGAAAACCAAAATATTACAATTTATTTACATTCATAGTCAGTTTGATTAATAATGTAAATACAAACTATGTAGTAATCGATAAAAAAAATATCATTGGAAGTTTTTATAGTTATTTAGATAAACTTTTTAATTACTAAATCAAATAAGACATATTACTAGATTGCCATATTTTAATGACTTTAATCAATGTTGGTGGTCGAAAGTGAGCATAATATAAAAGTCATGTTAAAGCTTCACTAAAAGAATACGAACTAAGAGTGAAATAAAAAAAGTGGAGAGAGGATCACATACTCAGTGACACTAGCGTCTCACAGCGGGAAGAAATGATTAGCAGTCAATATATATTGGGGTTTTTTTTCGTTTAGGTTTGAACTTTAAAAAAAAACTAACTACAGGACTTAATTATTGTATTTCAACAAATCTAGTAAGGGTTTCCATGGATAAGTGTAACAGCAGTGATTCACGTGTCTAGATGAACTCTGTTCGATTCCATGTGTTTCTAGTGAAGATATTTATTATTTGAATAAGGGTTAGTCCTGTTACCCAGTGTTTCCCAAATCCTTTGCAATTTTCTTATCCCTTCCAGCAATTAATACAAATAATAATAAACAAATACCGGGTGGTATTAAAGTGGGAGTGTAGAGAATGTAATTTGAGGGGTTTTTTTTGCAGTTTTTAAATTATTTTTTAATCAAAATAAATCAAATAACTCTCAGATAGAGAACTAGAGTTTAATTTTCTTCACGTGGTGATATCAACAGTTGTTGAATATTTGTCGAGTGTGTCCTGAAATTTAATGACAACTTCTTCTCTTTAAAAAGTTTGTTATTTAATGCCGTTATGCTCATTACATATATTCAACAAATGTTGATAGCATCGTGTGATGAAACTTAAACTCTTGTGTTTCTAATGGAGACATATTTTATTTATTTTGGCCGAAAAAATAATTGTTTTGCTATAAAAAAAAATGCAAAAACACTCTCCCTTCATGTAAACTTGGGTACATTTTTTTATAGATTCAACCTTACTCATCCTTAACCCATCAGCATTACTACATAATTAAACCCCTGGAACAAAGAGAGAAAAAAAGGCCACTAAAATCTTGAACAAAAACTCACGTACCGGTACCTAAATATAAGTGTGGTTTATATTACATCCATACATATTTATTTAATTATAATCATTTATTTCAGGTTTTATAGTTTATGACGCGTGCGTTGTTAAACGTTTCATGAAATGTATTAACATATCATTTACTTGATGTGTCGTGAGATTAATTTTGACTTCACAAAGGTATACACAAGTAAATTCAAATAGTCTGGTTTCTTCTATACAAGCAAGCAAAAAAAAAGTAGAGAAGAGAAATGAGTGAATTCATAAACTGCACGCACACACATGAAAGATTGTTTTCCCTTGAAGTTTTACAACTTGTTTTTATAGTATTATTTTAATCCAAGACAAATAACATTTCCCCCCTTACTCTTATTGCCAGCCAGCACTTGACTCTTCCACCCCTCCAACCTCCTCTAGACAGATCAGAGCCGAGAGTAGAAGGATTCTTCCACCCCTCCAACCTCCTCTAGACAGATCAGAGCCATAAGGAGAGGGATTCTTCCACCCCTCCAACTTCATCTAGACAGGTCAGAGCCGAGAGGAGAGGGACTCTTCCACTCCTCCAACCGCCTCTAAACAGGTCAGAGCTGAGAGGAGGACTCTTCCACCCCTCCAACCTCCTCTAGACAGGTCAGAGCTGAGAGAAGAGGGACTCTTCCATCCCTCCAACCTTCTCTAGACAGATCAGAGCCATGAGGAGAGGGATTATTCCACCCCCTCCAACCTCTAGACAGGTCAGAGCTGAGAGAAGAGAGACTCTTCCATCCCTCCAACCTCTAGACAGGTCAGAGCTGAGAGAAGAGGGACTCTTCCATCCCTCCAACCTCCTCTAGACCGACCAGAGCCATGAGGCGAGGGACTCTTCCATCCCTCCAACCTCTAGACAGGTCAGAGCTGAAAGAAGAGGGACTCTTCCACCCCCTCCAACCTCTAGACAGGTCAGAGCTGAGAGAAGAGGGACTCTTCCACCCCCTCCAACCTCTAGACAGGTCAGAGCTGAGAGAAGAGGGACTCTTCCATCCCTCCAACCTTCTCTAGACAGATCAGAGCCATGAGGAGAGGGATTATTCCACCCCCTCCAACCTCTAGACAGGTCAGAGCTGAGAGAAGAGAGACGCTTCCACCCCTCCAACCTCCTCTAGACCGATCAGAGCCATGAGGAGAGGGATTATTCCACTCTCTCCAACCTCTAGACAGGTCAGAGCTGAGAGGAGAGAGACTCTTCCACCCCTCCAACCTTTAGACAGGTCAGAGCTGAGATAAGAGGGACTCTTCCACCCCTCCAACCTCCTCTAAACAGGTTAGAGCCGAGAGGAGAGGGATTATTCCACCCCCTCCAACCTCTAGACAGGTCAGAGCTGAGAGGAGAGAGACTCTTCCACCCCTCCAACCTCTAGACAGGTCAGAGCTGAGAGGAGAGGGACTCTTCCACCACTCCAACCTCTAGACAGGTCAGAGCTGAGAGGAGAGGGACTCTTCCACCCCTCCAACCTCCTCTAGACAGATCAGAGCCATGAGGAGAGGGACTCTTCCACCCCTCCAACCTCCTCTAGACCGACAAGAGCCATGAGGAGAGGGACTCTTCCACCCCTCCGACCTTCTCTAGACAGATCAGAGCCATGAGGAGAGGGATTCTTCCACCCTCTCCAACCTCTAGACAGGTCAGAGCTGAGAGGAGAGGGAGTCTTCCACCCCTCCAACCTCCTCTAAACAGGTTAGAGCCGAGAGGAGAGGAAGAAAAACAGGTAAAAATAGTGTTTCGCACCGTGTAAGTAGAAAGAGCATAATAGAAATCGCATTGATGTATTGACATAAAAATATATCGAATTATTTACAAAAAATTAATATATTTATATCGATGTTTAGGTATCCAATATATTCATATATTTCACATATTGGTCTACGATTATAACTTTGCAAATCAAAAAATATTTTCAACAATTTTTTCTGAAAAACGTTTTTGTCATTTTAAACAGTTAAATAACATTAAAAAGTTGAGAAAGTGATGAAAAGTAGCAGCAGTACAGAACAGCAGGCATATTTATATCGATCATAAGTATAGCTGGGTAGAACAGTTCACTGTGGTTAAGTTCACTGAAATAAACAGTTCAGTTCTTAAGCTCAATAGTTCATAATCTACCTTTTGTAGTCCAGTCGTTCGCGACCTACTGACAGCTTGTAAGTGATTTCCCTCACATCACAAGTGGAATAGCTCAAGGTCTACCTTCGGGGGAGAGAATTTAAAATATATTTGATTTAAATTACCTAACTGAGCTTAATATATTTACTACGCTGGGAATAGGGGAGTAAAATATGTTTTATTTTCATTTGTTTAGGAGGTATTAATTTTCAAAGAGTGCTATTTATTGTGAAAATATGAACGTATTATTTTCAAAATAGTTGTGATTGGTTTAAAAAGCAAAAGCAAAAAATACAACACATATATAATAAAAAGGGTTCGTATTCTAAAAAAAAAAGTCAAAATTAGAGTAGCTACAAAAGTATATACTTATATCCAAACCCATGTAAGTGATATTAATATAAATAGGCTATTAGGACAATGACGCAAAATTGTTTGAAATTGTAGCGTCAGTGGTGGGGAAAAAGTAGGTCTAATTAACAAGAGACGTATCAAAAACAAAATAAGCTTCTTGTCACTTCGTTTCTGCGGCCGAGAACGGCCGAAGAATCCCGATTGTCTTTTGTGCCGCCTCATCTTGCGGTTCAGTTCGGAACTAGTTTATGTCAAGAAGGTGAGAGCTTAGGTGGAGATGCAGGGAATGCGAAAAAACATCAGTGTCTTTACAGTTCTTAGAGCAAAACACTTTTTTGGGGGGGTCAAAATAAATCAAATCAAATATCGCTTCCTAACAAACATAGAGTTTAATTTTCTTCACGTGGTGATATCAACAGTTGTTGAATATCTGTCAAAGTGTCCTGTAATTTAATGAAAACTTCTTCTCTTACTTTTAAAAAGGTTATTAGATAATGCCAATAAGCTTATCATAAATATTCAACAGATGTTGATAACATAATGTGAAGAAAATTAAACTCCTTTGTTTGTATAAAAGTAATATTTGATATTTTGACCAAAAAATGTTTTGCTGGAGGAGCAGTTCAACTTGAGCTATTAGTTCACGAACTACTCATCTTTTCTCTATCGAGTCGTTCACACTTTGAAAGTCTCACTCATGGGCGACTCATCGCCAGACGAGCCTTTGTCTCCAAGAATCTAGGAGGGGATATTTCAGCTGGTGGAACAGTTCAATCTGAACCATAAGTTCATTAACTACAAATCTCTACTCTCTAATCGTTCACACTTTGAACGACTCATTCACGGTGACTCATCAATTGAAACAGATTCTCGTCTCCCGAGATCTATGAGGTGATAGTTCAGCTGGAGGAACAGTTAAAATCTGAACCCTTAGTTCGTGAACTACATATCTCTCTACTCTCAAGTAGTTCACACTTTGAACGACTCGTTCACGGACGACTCACCACTAGAAGAGTCTCGTCTCGTCTCTCGGGACAGGCAAGTGAAGGCGGCAAAGCGGCAACAGCCTGCTCTTACACTGCACTCGGGACCGTGGGACTAAGCCTTGAGAAAAAGTCGCACGCTCCAAGTATGGCTCTACCACACACACATACACACACATATACATACGTACACGGCGCGACGGGGACCCCCTTCCCCTTTCCATACTCTTTCTCTATCTCACTCTATCTCTCTCTCTGACTCCTTACAACCAACACTACCCTCCCGTGGCAGAGGCGACCAACTGACATCCAAAAAGCAGAGCCGCATTCTACCACTTATTAATTGGGATTATACCGTCCTATAAACAATTAGTATTTCCACAGCCCCTTCCTCTTTTCATTTTTGGTTTAAGAGCTCTTAGCATTACTTATCCCGACATAATACCAAGACAAACCCTACAATCAGACCCCAAAAAACCCTGTATTCACCATTTTAATGGAAATGTGAACTAGCCGAGTTCATCATATTTACTTTAAGTCCCCACTCCCCACCATCAAGGATCGAATACGTGAACTCTGAGATCTAAAATAAAAAAGCAGATGTTATAATATGTGATTTCATATCTTTTCACGCGTTTTTTTATTAGTTTCTTTTGGTGGCCTGGCGGTCTAGGGGTAAGGTGTCAGACTTCTATGCTGGCGGCCGGGGTTCAATCTTCGGTCCCGGCACAGATTTATCTGATTACCAAACCCTTCCTTCACCTTTGACAAGACATCTTGTGAATGTGGGGAATGCCAGGCCTCCACCGTGGTTCGGATTCCACGTTAAACTGTAGGTCCTCCATTTCATCTCACAATCACCCTACCATTACACATTAGCGTAAGTGCGTATAACCCAAACGGGTAGTAAGACGCGGCACTAATACTAATAGTAATAATAATAACAATAATAATAATAATAGTTTCTTTTCTTAACTTCATTTTAATACATTTTTTAAGTGTAAGTCACATTATTAGTCTTCATCGTGTAATGAATCCGGGAACTTTGGGCTTGATCCTTGACTGATCACACTAATATCTTAAATTTGTGTTCTCCTGCGGATAGTAAATAGGATTAGCACTATAAGTTTAAATATATTTAATTAGCATGTTTTCCCAGGTTAAGTTCACGGAAGTAACTTTTTGAGTCTCATCTTAACTAGCCCTACCTCAAGAAAAACCATAATTTTCATAATTACACTACATTTTCTTATTTATTGCTTTGTGAAATTCCATGCCTACATGACGATTTCGTTCATGGTTTAAAAGTTGAAGAATAGAGCTTATGAATCGTGCTACACCGTTGCCAAGTTTACCATTCTTACCGGTTGGGTCTAGCGAGGGTGATTTTCCCTCAATGGTTTTCTTCTCTCCTTCCAAACAAATGAGAGTACACTTCGTCTAAATTCAATGTTCCTCATGTGTAACACAACAGCATAATTAGTATGCTTATAAATTGAACAGGTAGGCCTAGTAAGACACGGTGCTAAAAGAAATAACATCAAAAAGAAGTCGTGACGCATGCGCGAGCAGTGTTGCCAGATTTAAGTACGACTCTACGACTCGTCTTTTGGGTGACGGCACAAGCGGAAAGTAGTAGGGACAGTTTTTAAAACCAATCAAAGATATATACATATTTTTTTTCTTTCGAAAAATATCATTAAAGATGTTTTTTTAAATATCACTTAGGATTTTTTTTTAATATTTTAAAATTTATTTTATTTTATTTTCGAAAAAATTCAAGATTTATAATTTTTTTCCCCATGCCAGTGTGGAACCACGTGTGAAAATTACAAGTAATTAACTATCAATTAAACTATTAATGTTTAGGGATAAATTATAATTAAGAGGTTTCAGTCAAATATAGTCCAAGAATTTAGGGTGGGATGGAAGGGTACTCGCTCGATCCAAGGTAAGTTTTTATGCAATTTTTTTATAATAAAAAAATGTTGGTCCATAAAAAATGGCTCGGTAGATAAGTTAGTTTATTTGAATACATCCTAAGGTACATTATGGTAAAAAAAATATTAAGTGATATTTGTTGAATGAATATTTTAATTACTTTGATCCGACACCTTAGCTCAGTCGGTAGCGTGTCTGGCCACTAGGCTAAGCATCCCGGATTCGATTCCTGGAATGTACGAAAACTTATCATTAGTGAAATTAGGGGTTTCCCCCCTTTCACAGTGATAAATTAATGACCGGGGGCTTGATATTGTATTTGTTCTAAATTTAAATTAGTCTAAGTCGTGTACTGATATAATCAGTTGGTTCAGAGTGTGCACGTTAAATAACTTATCTGAAATAAATGAAAATGAAATATTTATTTTGGCCAAATATGTGTTTTGTAATAAAATCCGTAAAAAAAAATAATCCTGGGCTTAACACGGCTATCTTTCCCACACACTGAGAGAATACTTAAAACGGCTACCGATCGTTCGTCAGCACTGGCGGGCACTGTAGAGCACAGGCAAGGTTGCCGCTGCGACAACACGACTTGGATGTTACGAGCGACGTTGCCAGACTTCATAGTAAACAAGTCGGAGGGGCTTGGACGGTCATGGAAACTTCTCGCTTGGCGGGGGAAATATGTCAACAGGTCAGGGCTGGGGACACGCTACATTTTTAAGAGTCGCGTTGCCACCGTCAAGGCTACTAGCCTTGAAAGAAAATATGTCTGTAGAAATTACGATTTTACTTTCTTTATAAATGAAAGTGGCGGCTTAATAATGTTCTAAAAAAAAGCACTATACGAAGCTCAGTCAAATACTCATAGGTTTAGCATTTTTATTTAATTTTAATAATAACTTATACAGAATATATAATTAAAACTGAAAAAATAACCTCCGTCGATATTTGGTTTTCGATCCATCGATATTTTGACAATGTTTAAAACGGGAGGATTTAAGATTAAAGGGGGTAAAATACATTTTCTGTAACTTCTCAACCCCTGTTTAAGGGGTAATAAGACGTATTTGACTAAGTGTGCTTAATTTTTCAGTTCACCTTTTGGTCAATCCAAATACATATTAGTTTAGAATTCCAGTTAAATGTCCCAAATTAACAAATATTTTTGTATTTTTACTAGTTTGGTAAATTCCCTGTGTGTCAGTACAATTAAACCAAAGTTGATTCACATCGTACAATATAGAAGATTCAAACTAATTGGTAGCCCCCTGAACAAAAAATTGTACCTAGTTAATTAATGAATTACTGCTTCATACTTGTTCCAAATGTGAAAACGCTATTTCTGGATAAGAGGTATATACGTTCATGTTTGTGAGGACAACTTAAATAATATGCCATGCTGTGTATTTTTATGTTGTCCTTATTTCTTACCCAACTTTTAATAACCACTTAACACTTTGTTAAATAATAACACGCGATTTGCTAACACGTATTCTAACGGAGGTTAACATAACTAAACGCTAATAATGGCCGACATAGATGGTTCACTTAGCTCTTAGCTCACGACCGCGGAATGGACAACAGAAAGCGCGCACACATCTAATTATTCTTCTCGGCCAAATGATTACCTTTCTTTATAAAGTATGAACAATATTTCACTTTCACAACCACGAGCCAACTTTTACTGGGGGGGGGAGGAGACCACCAATAGAACAATAATAGAACGCACTTTCGCTTGGAGATGGTTTTGAATGTACTCAAAGTATTAAAACAAAATTAACGGCTTTAAAGGGATTATTATATCTTTAAGTCAAACTTAAAATCAATGTACTAATATTTTCGTGAGGAAAGAGTGGGGAAATATTTCATTATCAAACGCCCGAAATGCATTAAATCCTGTCTAAAAACATGACCATCAAGTCATCGGCAAACCAGACGAGACGAGACTGACGCCTGTGTCCACGTGCTTACCGATTATATTATATTATTATTTTCTGCATTACCATTTCCCATCCCCTATCCTGGCGCATGATGGTAAATTTCTTGAAAATATTCTCTAGGGTGGTATGCAAGAAAAAAGTTAGATTTTTTGTCTTGAGTTTTAACGGATAAATTTGCTTGTACTCTAATTTAACCCAAGATTTTTTTTTTTTGTGCATCATAATTTAATACCCATTCGGGTTATTTACATTTACACACAATTAGGTTAAGAATGGGGAAATTTAATTCAAAGGAAACGTAGCTATATTTCCGTGGAAAGTGGGGAACCATTTAGAAAAAAATACACCCTCAGTGCATACGACCGGAATTTGGACCCCGATATTCACGTCATCGGCAGTCCAATCTTTTGCAAAAGTGAAGCTTTAGTCTTAGACCATGATTCCACCGTGTTGAGCTTGAAATTGTTTTAGAGCCTGAATGAAAAGTTAAGGAGAGACAGTAAAATTCCACCAGCACTCAGACAACAATAAGTCTCCCTCTAGCATACTGCCTAGAGTGTTGTTTGAGTGTTAATAGACAGTGATAGACACTTAGCACTCCGACAACACTCAGTCTCACTCTAGCATACTGCCTAGAGTGTTGTTTGAGTGTTAATAGACAGTGATAGACACTAGCACTCAGACAACACTCAGTCTCCCTCTAGCATATTGCATAGAGTGTTGTTTGAGTGTTAATAGACAGTGATAGACACTAGCACTCCGACAACACTCAGTCTCCCTGTAGCATACTGCCTAGGGTGTTGTTTGAGTGTTAATATACAGTGATAGACACTAGCACTCCGACAACACTCAAGTCTCGTCCTGAGTACGTATATTCCGCCGCGCACGAGTGTAACCTATATGAACGTAATCTAGTTCCCTCCCGATGTAGGGCCCCCCGCAATCTCCCCGCATGTAAATAACATGGCTCGCTGTGTCGCCTCTGCCGAAATGATCACCAGTGTACCAGAAGTAGGTCAGCGCTGGGTGGTCCCAATCAGCTCTTGTAAACAAATGGGTGCCTTTCTGGCCCGATATCTTAAGACACGTGCCGGCCGTAAAATATATTTTTTTAACCAGAAGCCTGCTTCACTCTCGTGGTAGAATAGACTGCCAATGGCAGGATGATCGGGGTTCGAATCCCGGTTGGTTGTGCTGAGGAGTGGTTTTTTCCCTTAAATGGTTTCTCTCTCTCTACGTCTACGTAAATGAGGGTACGCTTCCTCTAAATTCAACCTTCCTTATCTTCAACTCATCGTCGTAATTAATAAATATGCGTATAACATGAACAGGTAGCAAGACGCGGTACTAAAGATAAACTAAAACTATAACATCGCATTTTAGACTTAGGATTATTTTTTTTTAGAATCAGGGGTGTGTGTGTATATATATATATATATACCCCTGATATATAGATATATATATATTATACATATACCCCTTATATATATATATACTTCTTCACAGGAAAATGCCGCTGCATTTTCCTTATAACCAGCCTTCCTATTTGATTGAGTCGCTTACAAACCTACTAAGTATTACGTATCAATACATTATATTGTAATGCTGGTAAAGGGAATGTCCGGATTCAAATCACGTTCGGGTGTACCTATTGAATGTAATTTTTTCCCTCTTTCTTCCCACAAATGTGGGTACATTCACTTTAACTCTCTCAGCCCTAGTCCCTTAGTGGAATTAAATGTGGATAGCCCGAATGAATAATAAAATTCGAAGCCAAAAAATGTATATATCTGAAAAAAGGGTTAGTGCTTGCTTTGGTTTAAACACTAAAGAGGTAATTAAATTATCACGTGTTCTTGCATTAACTTATTTTAACCGATTGGTCACGAGGGCCAAGGATCTGTAGTATAAATTTACTAGATATACTCTTATGTATTCATGCGCCAAGTCATGCGATCATTTTCATAGATATTATCGATACCGACAAAATAATATTAATAATAGCTTACAGAAAAATGTTACCAATGTTGAATGCAAAAAAAAAAAGTTTGTAATTTTCAAAAAGTTCCTTATTAGGTAACAAAATCCTACAATATATCTTCACCCAATTGGAAACGGGCTGTTGCACTAACCTCATTTAGGACACATTCTATCAGTCACTATCCAATAGAAAAGGAAGAAGTTTGAACAGTCCAATGGCCGGTGAATATCTCGTCAGTCTGACACAAAAAGATTTTATAGCAAATGGTAAGAACAAAATAACGGAAGGGAAGGATTACAATCGCCGCAAATTGTGTTAAATCATGGGAGCTCGTGAATATGTACGGAAGTGAAAAATCTGTCTGAAGAATCGCAATCGCGAAAAGTTAAACAAACTCCATGGTGTAGGTGACTTGGTGGTCTATAGGGGTAAGGTGTCAAGACTTCTGTGCTGGGTGAGGTCCGGGGTTCAATCCTCGGTCCCGACACAGATTTATCTGATTACCAAACCTTTCCTTCACCTCTGACGAGACGTGTATCAATCACCACTTGTGAATGTGTGGAATGCCAGGCCTCCACCGTGGCTCGGATCCCACGTTAAGCTGTAGGTCCTCCATTTCATCTCCCAGCCACTCTACCATTACTTATTAGAACAAGTGCGTATAGCCCAAACGGGTAGTAAGACGCGGTGATGATGATGATGATAATAATAATAATAATCCATGGTGTAAGCCGGTAAGAAAGCTATACTAACCAAGCGGCCGCCACCATTAGCGATGCTAGTGCCGACATTTACGGGTAGAGGGTGTCATGTGGTCAGCACAACGAACCCTCCAGTTGTTAACCTCAAGTGTTCTCGACCGCATCCTTCGAGTAGCTCCTTATTTTTCCTCGCGAGTCTGAATTTGACCCCGTTCCAGACCTTCAGCTTCACAGAAAAATTCTGAAAGCGCCGGGGATCGAACCCAGAATCTGTAGCCAGGAATTATGACCCTCTAGACCATAAGAGGTCAAACGTTAACGAAACTATGTATAGAATTAGAATATGCCTGATTGGAGTTTACAATTCGTTTACATTAATGTAAATTTCAGGCTACGCTCACAATTTTGATAGCAAAAAATGTCCAAATGTTAATTTTTTCGACGACTATTTCATTTACCTTGATTTTATGAAGAATGGACACTCGACGCACCTTTTAGAAAACATAAACATATTTTGCGTTCATCATAGTTAACATTTTACTACATTATTGTAACTATCCTAGTTTTAATATTTTAAATCTTTTCCTAATTTAAATAATTATTTTTATTTTCGGTATATTTTTCTATTTATCTACTCATTCATTTTGTTTTATTTAATATAAATGCTTTATATCTTTCTATTTGACAACCACCCCGCACTAGCACTGTGTTTATTCATGGTAGGGGAGACCGGGGCTGGTTGTAACAATTTTTACTTACTATTTTTTTTGCATCCCCTACAATGTATAAGAAAAGATTTGGCCATGCATACGAATAAAGTAGGCTCTGTTCTTTCACAATACATTTTTATAAACATTATTAATAAAGCTAATAGTGCACTATAAATTAAAACCCTCTTTGATGTAATGTGTTACAACCAGCCCCGGATCGGGGTTGGTTGTAACAGACTTTGGGGTTGGTTGTAACAAGAAATTAGTATTATCAGATAATCACTTTTTTATTGAAAATTATTTTAATTAATTAATATTTAAGGTGTATTTTATTACAAAAATATAAAAATTACAAACATCCTAATCTAGCATTATTTAGGCTATAATGAGTATGGCTACAAAATAAAACATAGAATCAAAGCTTACTCCGACAGTCCATCTGACTGGCAATTGTGACAAATGTACATTTTTGATTTCTTTGCACAAGAAAAATGTGACCACAGCTGGCAGTCCAAACAGCGAACCCACTCCTCGCCTGGTTTACTGGAAGAGAATGGTTCCAAACACACTAAACAAAAACATTCCCTCTCTTCTTCTGACGAGCTTCCTGGATCTAATTTATTTCTTGCTGACGTTTTGGCCCTAGCTTGCTTTGGACTACTCAGTTTTATCTTCCTATTAACCGCTCCCTTTTTTTTGTCGTTTTTCATATTCTTCTTCAAGTGCGTTCTTCTCAGGAGTATCTGTCAAAATGGCACTTTTCCTGGTTTTCCTCCCACCCTTTGTTTTTCTTGGAGCTGATTTTGGAAGGGGCTGAACTAGCTGCGGGGAAAACTTGGCCATATTTTGGGAGATATTATTAGCCCTGGATGGACCAGCAACTCCTACCGGATTGGTAGAAATCTCATTGGTTCTAGTTGAACCAGAAATTGGTGTGATGGGTCTGTCCAGAACTAGTGATCTCCCGGGAGATGCCTCATTACGTGGATCTGGTGATGGCTCTGGATTTGGCCTGTCCGTCACAAATGAGGGGGAGAAGTCCGCATCCTGAAATACTTCCCTATTAAAAAGAAATATTCCACATTTCTGGAATCCATGTTGAATATTCATTGGTGTTGTGGCAATCGGAAATGCTACTTTTAAAACGGATGGAATGTGGAATATTGTCATAGGCCTAACGGTACCATCCGGGGTTTTATTATTTCTAATCCAAGCATCCATTGCTATGTTTATTTGTCTTTTAAGTGGTCCAAAAACACTTCGATCTAGTGGCTGGAGGCGATGAGTGCAATGAGGAGGAAAGGAAAGCATTACAACCCCATTAGTTTTAGCAAAATCAAGACATTTTGGAGCTAAATGCGACTGATGGTTGTCTAGGAGAAGAAGGACAGGCCTCTCTTGAGAATGACGAACACAATCAACAAAATGATTCAGAAAAATCAGAAATTCTTTTTCTGTTGTCCACCCAGATTTATTTCCAGTACCTATGCAACCTGTTGGACCATCTCTGATGAAGTGGTCATAAAATCTTACCCTGGGAAAGATGAACATTGGAGGAATAGCATTTCCAGCAGCATTGACAGCAACGGTTAACGTAACAAGTTGTCCTCTTTCAGCTGAAGTCATTGCTCCTATTTGTTTTATACCTTTTCTTGCAATAATTTTTGAAGGATTTTGAACAGTGGTGACTCCGGTTTCGTCCATGTTCCAAACATCATTTGCAGTGAATGAATACCTGTCGTAAACTTCAGAAAGTTTATCAAAAAACTTTGAAACATTGGCGCGGTTGAAGCTGGATGCTTGGCCTATACTAGTAGCCTCCGGAGTTCGAATTGATAATGAAGGATGACGCTTTAAAAATGATGAGAGCCAGTCTGCGCCAGCTGTTTCATTGTCACTCCAGGTTTTTGGCATCGTAACATTGTAGTGCTTTCCACACAGGTAGGCAATACATCGCAAATCGCGTGGCGTGAGTCCAAAATAAATATCCGAGCAAGTTTCAATGTAAGTTACAAGAGCAGTCTCCTGTATTGGAGTGAAAACCTGTCTGTTTCCATAATATCCAGCCAGAGGCTTCCAATCCACTTGAGGATCAGGCCTAGGTTCATTTGCTCCTGAAACAAGACACAAACTAAGTCAGTACACGCTTGGTTAGTTAATTCGGAGAAAACTGCAAATTACATTTTAGGAAATTAATATTTTCTAAATATTATATAAAAAATAGAATTAACAAATTAATTATGGTTAATCATTTTCACCTACATTATTTTTTTTAAGCTTGACTTAGATCTTTCTTTGTATTCAGAACTCAAATTTCCACCAGTCAAAAAAATAACTCCAAATTAGAATAAGGGATTTAGTCGAATATAGTTGATTTATAAATATGATATAATTATATTGTAGTTTCACAGTTTACGTTTATTTTTTCTTGAGATGTATCTTGTAAGGGTCACATGGCAGATGTTGTAATTTTTTGCAGATTGCCTGATGGATGTTCCCTCTCTCACAAGCTGAGCTGCTTTCTCCAATACATCAACATCAGTTTTACCTCGATCAGACTTCCTCTTGTAGTTCCGCATCTAATATTACATGCTATATTTTATTATTTTATTCATAGCTCTTTAGTAGCTAAACGGAAATAGAGTGAAAAAATAACCAGTATTTTTTATACTTGGAAGTAGTATTAAATGTGATTATATAAATGGTATGGTAAACTTTCATAGGACACTAATAGCATTCGAAATATCTAAACAAAACAAGCGGGGCAGGTTGTAACAGACAAAACTTGGTGTTACAACCTACCCCACATGACGCCATTATATGAATTATTAATTTATGTGTGCTAACCATATTTTAACAAAAAGGATAAGGGTATATTCTGAAAGCCGAAACTACAAAGAATTATGTGTGCTGAAAAAATATTTACAAAACAATGTAAATTACTGAAAATAAGAGTAAAAGTCTATTGAAAAATATTTTCTTACCTCATAGAAAAATGATTTTTTCACTCTTGCTGCTCGTACAGACGTCCGATTCTCAAAGAGTCACAACTCAAACTGAAAGCTTTCACCAGTGCTATTGTGACCAAACTGACAAGTCACACAAGCGAATAATGGCGGAACTATCGGCACTGTTACAACCTGCCCCTGTTACAACCAGCCCCGGTCTCCCCTACTATCATTCTCTGAAATCAACTTATAAAATTTTCCACATTAATGTAATATTTCTCCTTTATTCAAGAGTGGGAAGTCCTGACAAAGAAGAATGGTTTCACTCTGTCTGGAAACTTCAATTGTGAAGACGCAGTCTGACTATATCTCAAAATAAAATCCTCTTATAAAAACAGCATCATGTTTCATTAAAAGAATAATTAAATATTTTCAAAAGTAGATATAGAGAAATTATAATTGAAAAGTTTGTTTCTTCATAGCTGCAAAATCGTCAGGCAATAACGACAAAGGCAAGGGCATGATTATATAATTGTAGCCCGGAGTGGGGCATGTACTCAAGGCCGTAGCCGGAGGGCGTGGATTTGAGGGTTCAAAAACCCCCTCGCGAAATGTTATGAACAAAATATATATGTCTTTATTTATGGTTCAAACAATATCAAAATTAAGATACAAATACAAATAAGGTGGCTATGTTACCATAAAATATCACTACAGGGAGCTTCTAGAGGTGTTAAATATTTAGAAACTTTCCTAGCCTTCGGCATATTGGGGGTTATTTTACCATAAAAAAACTTCATAGAGCTTCAAAAAGTGTTAAATATTTAGAAATTTCCTTAGCCTTCGGCATTTTGAAGATTATTTTACCATAAAAAATAAAGATTTTCTAAACCTTCGGCAGCTAGGGGGCTATTTTACCGTAAAAAGAAACCACTTCAAAGAGCTTCTAGAACTGTTTAAAATTTAGAATTTTTTCTAGCTTCCAGCAATTGGGGGATATGCCCACCAACCCCCCACACCCCCCCTGAAATTATTGGCTGGCTACGGCCTTCCATGTACTACGATATTTATAGACCAGTGTAGGCACGGACGCGTATTATGATATTACGTTATTTTATGCGTAATGAAGATATTTATCAAAAGTGACAGCTGCAGATCACATGAAATGATGATGAATGTAGATCAAGTAACTTTTTTTTTTCTTGTTGTCAGATGTATCCATTCCTAAGAAAATTGATAAGACAATAAGTCCTTTTACTATTCCACGGAACTGGTAATCACACGTTTTAAAGCGTCCGGCTCGCAATATATTGGGTCACAGAGGTTTGAATCTCAGCTAAATGAAGATAGGGAGGTTTACCAAATACTGAATATTATGACATTTCCTTTTCTTTCGTAAATTACCTTCCATTGTTTTACCTAATACGTACGAGCGATTTTTTTCGTGTTTAATTCGATAGTGTTACCCTGTGAACTGACCAGATATCATGGCGACTATCAGCAAAACAAGTAGCTATCAGAAATCTGGTACGTAATTGGTTAGTAGTGTATGTAGGTCTACTAAGTTTTCAGTGATGTTTAATAGTACAAACGCACGCGCAGAAGATATCAAAGTAGTCTTACATTATCAAATTGAACAATATTGATTTCTCTGTCTAATGGTTTCAAACAAAAGTAAAAAAAAATATCTTAGTTTCGAAAATCATGCTAAGGAGAGTGATAGTAGTTATATAGTCTATAGTTTATGAATATAATATAAATATTTCTAAACATATTCTGAATTCTTGCAAATCTTCGTATATTTCGTATTAGCTAATTCGCTGGTTGTTTCGCGTTTTATAGTCCACTTGCTATTGTGTTACACGTTTTTACTAGATATATTAAATATCCATTGAAATATTCCCTTGCCATTTAGGATGTTCGAGCAATTGAAATGTTTGATAACATTTTTGTTTTGTTAGGAAATCGTTTTTATTTTCTTGATTAACATACTTTAGTTCTAAACTAAACGTGGTTTGTTCCCTTCCTTAATTTTGTCATTGTTACAATTTTTTTAAATCCTACTAGGGTATCAAACGCCTGATTCTATAGTTAAGAGGATAGATACACTACCAATTTATCTAAGATGGGTGTTGGTAACTGGTCGATCCCGTAGTCATTTTCAGTGGATGACGTAGCCATTTTCAATCGAGCACGTAAGAAAACTATATTTAAATTTAAAATTCAATCTTTGTGTCCCTTCTATAAGCTCACAATTTTTTAAAGTGTATAGCAACTTTGACCGGAAGAGTTTTATCATCTAATTTGGTCGCCTGTATGTAGACTTTTAGCCGTTCTGGTGGCACAAAGCGTTACTCAGGGTAAACCACAGGAGGTGGTCTACATGCCAATATGAAGGTGTGAAGCCAGTAGTTATCTTAAACCTAACCAAACCCTGGTGACCGTTGGGATAATTCCCCTTTCGGGAGGGGGGGGGTATACCCATGGTACCAGCCGGGAATCGAACCTGGTACCCCTAGATTCGTAGCCAAGTGTAGTAACCACGGGTCCGGTTGACTGCCAAATTAGTATACGTACTTACATATCATATTTGAGCAACCAAAATAACCTTGATCGCTTATAATCGATAATGTTTTACGAATATTTAATAATTTAATACGAAGATTTACATTTTATTTATTCTATATTTTTTGTTATAGAAAAGCGGAGGAAAGGTTGAATGTAAGATGTATAGAAGAAGGAAAAAAAGGAAATCAAAATTAGAGTAGAGAAACGATTGCTAATCTCGGACCTTTGATAAATTTTAGTCGATTAGGGCTCAAAAAAGTTGTAGACCTCTACTGATTAGAGCCATACTCTAAATCAGTGTTTCCCAACAATTTATAGTCAAGCTGGATCCAATTATGAGAAATGGATGCTGGATAACGCCACCCGGCCTCCTCCTCTTCCAAAAGTTAAATGTAACAAGCATGCTGAACTCAGCGATAATTTTATTTATTCATTTATTTGAGGTATTTGATACGCACTTTCTGAATTGACTGATTATATCAGCACACGACTTTTATAAAATTAACTCAAAAGGATAAACCCACATTTCACCAATTATACATTTTTCAACCATGTCAGGAATTGAACCAGGGACATTTAGCTCAGTGGAAAAATACCGGCTGAGCTAAGGTGTCGGACTCAAGTGATAGTAACTTTAAATTGTTACCAGATGGACAATACATTCTCGCTTAGAAAAATATTATCACAAAATAACTGCACATTTTTCCGTGGCGTAGCTTATAATCCTTATAAATAAAACACACGTTAAAACAAAATATTTATAAACATAAGTAATTAAACTTAATCTTAAATTTGTTGAATGTAAATATAAAAAAAAAATTAAGTGCCTTTTGTTAAATGTTTTGTTGCCTCTTATTTTTAACATAAAATTATTGCTATAGTAGCTATAAAAAATTAAACGCCCCCGTCCCAATTCCTTAAACGCCCCCTAGGTAGGGGTGTGTGGTACCACCCAGATTGGGAGACATTGTTCTAAATGGCCACATGTAAACAAATGTTTATAAAAACGTGCAATATGTCAATATAAAAAGAAAAGTGTAAATTAGTTATTATAAATCAAACCAAAACTTAACTAATGTAATACGTTCTAAGAATGACAAAAAAAAAAGTCGACCTTACCGTGGCCGGGTTGTACATTCCCAGACAAGAGTTTTGGAACATGTGTTCCTAATACCCTCCAAATTGCCTTATTGCACTGTAAATCGGAACGTAGACCTCCTAGACACGGTTTATGAATGGAATGACAAGTGTGTCTGTGTGTGTGTGTGTTTTTATTCTGTTTGCATCATGGCAGGGTGACATAGTAGGGAGAGGGGGATAGAGGCGGGAGGAGAGGACCTTGCCGCCAACCGACCGGATATGCGCGATTTGCTTTGAGTGACGTCATCGAAGCATGCCGGAAATGTGTCATTTGAAGTCTGCATAGCACATGACCAGTAGTACTTTGAATTAATTGCCTCAAAGAGGGCACAAAAGTAGGTGATGATGAATCTTTGAGACTATATTTAAGTATTACAATAATTATGAATTGTTTATGGAAAATAATCTGTAGTTGGATTTTGACAGGAAATACAGTATTAGAAAATACGAACTTTTTTTTTGCAATCAACAATTATAATTCAAGGCAATATTTTTGCCTTGCACAATATTATTACTGTTATGTTATGGATTTTGATGTTGTCCATCAAATGTGACCGTTGCAGATTACATAGCTTGACGAAGGAGAACGTGAAAATAGATCTAGTAGATTTTCTAGCTCATGTATTAGGTTTTTTATATAAAAATTAGACTATATACAAAATACATCTGGCAACATTTTCCCCCTCGCCCCTAAACTGAATTGCCACATTTCTAACCGAGACCAGTGGCGCTGCAAGAAATTTACATTAGGTAAGGCAGGAGCATATATTTACCCATACAATTATGTATATATATATTTTTTTTTATAATTGGAAATTTTAGGGGCTCTTTTGATGTGTGTAACGGTAAACTATAAGATATAGAGTCGTAAGTCTGGTCTTAAAAAGTAGTCTATTCATTCGACATAGTTTCAGTGCTCTATAATCTATATCATAATTTGTGCTTCATATGTCTTAAGATATTATTTAAAATCTTGAAAGGAGGGAAGTGGACGAACGCCCCCACTTGACCCTCTCTCTCCTGGGTGTGCCGCTGCTAGAAAGTGCTAATTACTCTTCATGTGCTCATTTAAATATGTAGATACATGGTTTACCCACGTATACGGGCTTGAAGCTAATTAGTAAAAAAAGTATTTTTTAAGCATAATATAAACATAAAACTACTTACCTAGAAACGGCAAATGAATCCATCTCAAGAATACATTTTATTCATTCAAATGGCGCCATCTGGGGGAGAAAAAAAACATTGTTGTCAGTACGAAAGCCCTTTAAGTTAACCCCCCCTAATAATTTCATTTTTTTATCAATTAAATGATGTCTTGTATATTTCCTAAGAAGCCAACACTTGAAGGAATAGTGACTTGGATAAATTTTTTGTTCGATTTAAGGGTTTAAGGCCTAGATCTACAAAAATTAACCGACAGACAGCTTTAAAACATCTTAGCCTTTTAAATAACATTTTTAGCTGAGTGATTCCCACACAGTAAGTTCAACCATCTTTGACAGAACCTGAAACGAGCTAAATCATTTACTTATTAATTCACGCATACCTAACAGAGGTTAAATACAAAGCAAATGTATTCCGTGTGAAAGAAACGCACCATTTTGCCCTGTTCCGGCGCCCCAGAATATACAGAATTGTATGAGTTCTAGACTTTACCAACAGATCACACTAGTAGCGTGCTTAGACGAGTGTGTTTCTTCAGATAGACCTAAATACACCATATTTATTTTGTTATTAGAGAAACAAATGAATCAAGAATATGCAGCACTATACATTTAAAGTCCGTTCAACGTAGGAAATGTTTTCTAAAAGGCCTTTTTCCCTACCAGAAATATATTATATAGTAGGATATGAGTCGGAAAAAAGACCTTTCAAAGAGTAATTCCTACCGTGAATGGAGTATAGTAACTTGGCGTGCCGTACGTAAATGTTTTGTGGTTTCATGTAAAAGAGTATAGTGTTAAAGAATTAATAAAATTACTTATAAAAGAAAATATATACGCATGCGACCACCTATTTTTGTGATTTTTTTTTCTAAAATATAAAACAATAATCGTAGGAGGTGCCTTTTGGGAAACACAGTTTTTTTTTTCCTGACAACAACGATGGCAATTCCCTCATGTTATTTTTAGGTGTTGATAATATTAAAAGTGAGAGCAACCAATAACATGAGCCGGAAGAAACTATGACGGAAAAATCCTTCAAAATTTGAGAGCAATTTAGAAATTAATTAGAAAGTTAAAAAAAAACGCATATAAGCTCATCGTTTATTTATGGTTTTTGTCGTTAATTTTTGCCAACTAAATTATGTGTTAAATATGTAAATCAGTTATTGACAATGATGACAAGCAAAGCAATTGGCTATTGGGATATTACGTGACAGTACAACTAGTAGTGTTTATAACATAAATTTAATTGCTTAATTTTTTTAACTATCATTCTGTATCCGCCCATGGTTTTATTGCACGTGGATCTATCTCAAACAACAGTTGATACAAACACCGACTTACGTGTAGCCTGACAGCTTGATGAATGAACTCTGTAAGAAATGTTATCAACATAGCACCTAGCAACTGTGACTGATAAACTACATCCTGCCAGCTCCTTAGATAGCACAGATGTCTCTCATTATCGCTGTACACTGCTTAAGCTCCATTGCGCATGCGCATGAGTTCATCCGTGAAAGAATAAAAAATATATAATGCAAACCTTTTTTTAGCACCGCATTTTACTACTCGTTCGGATTATAGTATTTAAGCTTTTTATATTAATTACGCTAATGGTTTTAGGGATAATAAAGGCTATATTTAGAGGAAGTGTAACCACATTTGCGTGGAGGGAGAATTGGAAACCCATTTTGGATAAAACCTCAGCACACCCAACCGAGACTCTAATCTCGATCTCCCTGTCATCCGCAGACTATAGTCTACTGCGAAAATGACGCCTTAGACCATGAGGGAACCGAAGTGAGTAGAACAAAATTAATATATTTTTAATGAAGCGATTTAACTAATAACAAATTGAGTCAAATCTGTAGGTGTAATTTTTAAAATGTGATTATTTTATATATATTAAATCTGATAAATATATTCGTACTTAAATTATTTTTTTAAACACGCGATGTAATGAAAAGACTGTACAATACTACTATCTTTTAAAATATTTTCATGAATATAACTTATTAACGTATTAACTAATATTTATCTTTTATTTCAACATTTTGAAGTTAAGGGTTGCAAATTAACTCGAGTTAAGGTCTATATTTTTAGTTCTGATAGCAAAGTACTTTTTGGCCAAAATAAATAAAGTATTGTTCCAGTATATAATTATGTTTAGTTAAATTCTGTACTAGTCATCTCAGCAGTTCTTGCATATTATTCTGTTATGGGCCTCGTGGAATTTTGACCAGCAGGGCTAGATCTTTGAGCTGTGGAGACCCCTGGGTTATAAAAAAATTTGAGGCCTTCACCTTAACAAGTTCCCCCCCC
>CABFVX010004274.1:34949-68797 GCA_902151425.1 Timema shepardi | reverse complement strand
ACATCCATAGTCTGGCCACAGTTCATGATAATAACCTTGGGACGTACACACATCCATAGTCTGGCCACAGTTCATGATAATAACCTCGGGATATACACACATCCATAATCTGGCCACAGTTCATAATAACCTCGGTATATACACACATCCATAGTCTTGCCACAGTTCATGACGTTGTCCATCGTGACAGGAATATAACTCGTGACGTTTCTTCAAGCGCGGACATTGTGATCAATTTGCAATTAAAAACATCAACAACCGAAAGTATTTATTGAAAGGAAATGATAGAAAATCAATGTTTTCTTCAATTAAATTAAACATTGGACTAAATCATTGAACAAATATTAATTTATCTTTGGTCCTTACCACGGCCGAGAGCGCTGCGTCACTTAGTAGCAAAGTGCTCCGTGGGAAACTTCTTCGCCTAATTTAATAGTTAAATCCCCATCAGAGCTCCACGCTGGAGAATCTTCGAGCACGCGCTGGGGGGGAGGGGGGTTCTTGGCCCATGATAACATTAGTGTCTCGTATTTTCTGACGTTTTGACTAGGTGAGCATTAATAAGAACAAATTTAATGACACACTTGTGCAAATCCTCTCACATAGTATAGTGCCGCGGAGGGTCACTAGCTATCACGGAGCTTTCAGGAAACATAAATAAATAAATCTTTTTATAAACATGATCAACACTAATTTTAAATATAACAAATTATTATTAGTATATTAGCTACCTAACTTTCTAACACAATATTAATATTAATTATTTTAATGAAATCTCTTTTTAAAATTGATGGGCACCTTGAGAATTCTAGCACCTTGTTAAGTGCCGTGAGTTGGAAAATGGTGATGTAACCAGGAAAAATATGAAAAAAGTTATATAATATTTACTCATAAAAACATAAATATGAATCTCTCATCAGATGTCAATTATGAAGAAAATCGTAAATTATTTAATACCTTGATTTGTTTATGTTCTATTGTAACCCAAACTCTAAAGTTAGAGGGGTTCAAATACATATACAAAACAAAATTAAATGTTATATAAAAAAAGGATTCATCTAATAGAAGTGCGCAGAGGGGATAACTTATTTTGTTGTGTTATACAAATGCTGGGTACAACATGTGTCCAGCGCACTCTACTCAATCCTAGAAGCGGAAACTATTAAGGTCCACCTTCACTGAATGCCTAAACTACACGACGAGGACGAAGACTTAGTAAAGAAGGACTTTGGATAATAATCATTACTTAACCTAGGGATAATATGATGTAACTAAAATAGTAAATGATTTCAAGTCTTACGTGCATTCAAGTTTAACTTATGTCAATATTTATTATAGAACAATGCATATATAGTGAAAGAATTTTAGAGTTCCTCCTAGATACAATAATAGCCAAATGACCTTGACCAAGCTCAACCATAATAATCGATATCATTAAAAAAAATATTTAATAAACATTTACTCTTTTATCTTCTACTAATATTTTATTAAATACCAAGAAATAGTTATGTGAATATACTATCAACGCGTGACATCATTAACTTTGAGTAAGACAATCTCTAATATTATAGAAGATTTCTGCAACATAACACATATTTATACTTGTTGTGAAAATACAACATCCTCGTAAAATGTTTTAAAGTTCTTTTTTTAATACCTATATAACAATAATATGCCAAAGTTACTAAATTGTGAATGTTCAGGAATACTCTAGTTATCTAATCTTCCACAGTAAACCATTACTTAGCTAGTCCAGAAACATACAAGTATGATAAATGAAAATTAATAGCATATTTATTCCTGATAAGCGTAAAACATAACTTTCCTTACTTTTGAAATTTGGTCTCCTGTTCTAAAAGAACTTCCCCACTTAAATAATCGCTAAATTCAAATTTGCAACTTCATTCTTAAGTGGCCTAAATAAAGCCAAATTATTATTATTAGCACCGCGTCTTACTACCCATTCGGGTTATACGCAATAAAGCCAAATTGATTTGTATAACATTTGAACTTTAATCACATATGAAAAGCGCTGACCTAACGTTATAAACAACATTCCCACATTAATATACGTTAAGTTAATATAGCGACACATCTCCCAAGATACATAAATAAAGGTTAAATTAATAACTATAACAGTCAAACCTTAATCACATTTGAAAAGTGCTGACCTAACGTTATAAACAACATTCCCACATTTATGTTTACTAAACTCATATAGTGAAATAACTCGCAAGTAAACTAATTAAAGTTAAATTGTCTGTTCTGCAAAATAATAAAGATTTAAGCTTAGACTCAATAATTACATTTTAAAAAAAAGAGGTAATGACCGAAATGGAATTTTGAATAGCTAGATTTTACGCCGAATAATAATTTTATCTTACATTATAATAATAAGTCTGGGAAGCCTCCTGCTTCGTCCTACATTGTCCACGCCTAATACAAGAGTAGTCTCTCACTTGGCAGATGGTTCTTTATATGGAGCACACTCGTCGAACAATCGAGAAGGAAAAAGGTGGGGATCCCAGAGAAAAACACACAGGAAGGGGGAATGCGCGCGACACTAGAAACGTCGATTATCTTACGGCAGGGAGTAGCAAGTCCCAAATCTTTCTAATAAGTTCTTTTGTTGACGTTAGGTGGAATTGAGCAGGGTGGTGGTCTCTAGCGGCGAGATGCGGCACTTGGCTCGGCGCTAATAGTTGTTCGCGGGGCGTATTTGTTGTTGGACGTGCTATGAAGTCTGAGGTGCCTGGCCTGGTCGGTGAGATTGGGTAAGTGTATTATGATTGACTTGCCCATTTTGTTTACTTGGAGCATAAATGCTACACTAAGAACACATTCTTGATTTAAAATATATTGGCAATCCAACTGGTAAATACCCTCACAAGGGCCTTATTAAAAAAATACAGACAATAAGAATATAATATTGGAATATTTGGGTCTTAGGGAATAAATTATGTTGCTGTACTTTGGAAAAATGTATTCCTTTTGAAACTATACAGGTCTAGCTCGAAACTACTTTGGGAGTATTAATATGATCTTTGTTTGAACCTGGTCTGAATGTAAGGCTCAGGTGTGGATGTTGGAAGTATTAATATGATCTTTGTTTGAACCTGGTCTGAATCTAATGCTCAGGTGTGGATGTTGGGAGTATTAATATGATCTTTGTTTGAACCTGGTCTGAATATTAATGCTCAGGTGTGGATGTTGGGAGTATTAATATGATGTTTGTTTGAACCTGGTCTGAATATAATGCTCAGGTGTGGATGTTGGAAGTATTAATATGTTTGTTTGAACCTGGTCTGAATGTAAGGCTCAGGTGTGGATGTTGGCGGTCGACTCCTTGTTAATTGTTTTCTTTTCAAGCCTACTGAGAACCACAAGTAAAATATATTTCTCTATCCTGTAACATTTACTTGCGTGTTTATTAAAATTGTCTGGAAATGTTTTAAGGATATAAATAATAGCCTACAATATTAGAATCAATTATTTATGCGTTTAATCCGAACGGGTATTAAAACGCGCTGGTAAAGGGAATACATATTTCCAAAACTCCTAAAGTATTATTTAGGTTCTTTATTTTCAACACGCATAGTTTGGCCCACTGTCTAGATGGAGAGACCTGTAGTTTGGCCCACTGTCTAGATGGAGAGACCTGTAATTTGGCCCACTGTTTGGATGGAGAGACCTGTAGTTTGGCCCACTGTCTAGATGGAGAGATCTGTAGTTTGGCCCACTGTCTAGATGGATAGATTTGTAGTTTGGCTTTCCGGTGAAGAAGAGGTCGTGGTTGGAATCTCGGCCTCGGCCATATCTATACTTATACATATTTACAATATTCTAATTTCCATGGAGAGAGAGAGAGTGAGAAAACACTTAGGAAAATCCACGCCGGGGTTCGATCCCGGAGCTCCCAGTCCCCAGCAAACTGGTCTGTATGATATTACATTTAGTTTACAGCAGGAGAATATATTTGTCAACATCTACTACCGCTACTAGTTATATCAAACCCTACTGGTGACAGGCAGGTTATCAATCTCCTGTACACTGGTCTGCTGGTGACGGAAAGGTCAGGGTTTGAGTCCTTGTCGAGTGCTCTGAGGGGGTTACTCCCAAATGTAGGTACATTTCCTTTAATTGCTTCCCTCTTCTTCCTCACCCATTAGAGTAGGCCGGGTGGGTAGTAAGACGCAAGGCTGTCTAACAAACAAAACATGTTAATGTCTTTAAGAACGATAACAAGGGGAAGGTGCGTCTTAATAATTGTATGTGACTGTAAGCGCTGAAAGTAGTCCCTTACACTTCATCGGATTGAAGTGATCTTTAGTTGTACACACAGCTCCAATGAGTGATTGGGTGAGTCCAAGTTGCAAAGAGCCCAGAGTAGAGAGTTTGGTCGACGCACCACGCAAGCGGCGAGAAGGAGAGGAAATATTGTCGGGGACCGCGAATGGTCTGGACTCGAGTTGACGCTCGTGACGTACCTTGTAAGCAACTACCCCTTGCCTTCATCCCCTCGAGAGAAGGGGTGGGTATTCTTGGGGAAGGAAATTAACTCGCTAGGAAAGCGAGCGAGTGCTGTGTGACGCTCGTTATTATGGATTCCGCACTAATTAGCAATTACAATTAGCCAGCAGCGTTGTTGTGTTTCTCCAGCCAGGTCTGCTCGGTAGACGAGGAAACGACCGGTCCGTGATGTTGTCCAACTTGGTGTCGCGCCATCTTTTAGGCACTACAGTTCACAAGAAGGGGACGGACAAAGTTGCATTCCAAATGTACCCACAGCGCTCCGGGTGCCGAACGAACACGAGGATTGCTTCGAGCGTTTCCAGAGCTCGTGGTTTGTTAATCAGATGGTCGTTTGGTATTTCCTTTGTGTGAAATAAGTAGAATATAGATTTGTTTCTTTTGTTTGCGCATCTTACTACCCGTCCGGATAATACGTCATAGGCATTCCAATCTATTATGAGAGTGACGTCTTAGACCATACAACCACAAAAGTGGGTAAATAGCTAATAAAACCGCTGGGTGGGAACGCGAGAAAAGGTCAGGATTCTTACAGTTTTTACAGAAAAACAATTATTTTTTTCCAAAATAAATAAAATATTTCTCCAACAAAAACACTGAGCTTAATTTTGTCCACACATTGATATCAACAGTTGTTGATTACCTGTCACGAGCACAGCAGCATTAGACGACAATAGCAAGTTATAATTGAATTACAGGACAGGTTGTCAACAACCCACCTTGGTTCACGTTGCGCGCTCCCAATTCAAGAAACGTTTTAAATCTATTAAACAAGAATGTAATTAGAGTCCTTTAAACTGTGATTGGTGGTCGCATGGCCCACGACATCCTCCCGCAATAGCCAGGATTGCTGGCAACAGGGAGTCCAAGGTTTGAGGTCCGGTCGGGCGCGATGATTTCCGACTCTATCCTCTCAAATGCAGGTGTATTTTTCTGAATTATAGCTTCCTCACGCCTAGAACAATAATGTCATTAAATGTAGATAGCTTAAACATGTAGGGACATGGGGCAGAGACCGGTAGAGACAAGCGGTAGAGACCGGTAGGGACACGTGGTAGTGACATGTGGTAGAGACCGGTAGAGACACGCGGTAGAGACCGGTAGAGACACGCGGTAGGTACAGGTAGAGACAAGCGGTAGAGACCGGTAGAGACAAGCGGCAGAGACCGGTAGAGACAAGCGGCAGAGACCTGTAAGGGCACGCGGTAGAGACCGGTAGAAACAAGCGGTAGAGACCGGTAGAGACAAGCGGCAGAGACCTGTAAGGGCACGCGGTAGAGACCGGTAGAAACAAGCGGTAGAGACCGGTAGAGACAAGCGGCAGAGACCTGTAAGGGCACGCGGTAGAGACCGGTAGAAACAAGCGGTAGAGACCGGTAGAGACAAGCGGTAGAGACCGGTAGAGACAAGCGGCAGAGACCGGTAGAGACAAGCGGTAGGTACAGAGACCGTTTATCTTCCCCCCACAGTTAATCTCTAGCAACTGTTACTTCAGAACAAACTGTCAAGTGTTAGATGATCACACTCGCAGGCAACTACAAGGTTACAATTTGGTGGGTTCATTGTTTGACTGTAGCGAGGAACAGAGGACCCCCCTTCTTTCCCCGAGAAATACAACCCAGGACGTTACTAGAGAGTAACAAAATACAAACATAGAAACTTTGACTATGGCGGGTAAAGATGGAGCTTGTGTACCATTACACTAAAACACGATACCTCGTGAATATGAAGGTAGAGTAGATTGTTCAAAGTCGGCGACCTCACCATTAACATAACTTTCCATGAGTGGCAAATACAATAGAAGGTGCACAGTCAGAGTCTTTGTTATTAATATAATATTTCACGAATAAAAATAATAGACTGCCCTAAAAGTATGAATCTTACAAGATAACCCCAAGCCAAACGAATGGGTATCGAACAAGGACATTACATTACTAAATATTTTAGGTATAGACTCAACCGTCCTAAAATAAATACATCCGTATCAAGTGGGCCCGCGTATAGTGGCTCTAATTGTCGGGCGCAATAATTACAGAGGTTCTCATAACACAGCAAAACTCTACTTCTGAGGTAATATCCCGTTCTCAGACAGTCGGGATGTTTGGTACAAGGTCCAATACTCCACGGCTCGCACTGCGTCGAATATAAGTGATCCACTTATTAATGAATTCCCACTAAATAGTCATAAATATGTCAGCATCCCTCTGGACTGCTTAAGACAATCAATATTACATTAACAATGTCAAACCCATCTCAAATATTACAATTATAAATATTAGGCCCCAATCAGTAATATTGAATGAAATCCCGCATGCTAAACCGAAAACTAATTTTGATAAATACAATCAAGTCACAACCTAGGCTGTCGCCCTGGTGCAATAAGTGACTATCCTATCAAAACATCCCAATATGTAGTGAAACCGGACAAGGAAGATAGGACGGAGTGGGGACAGTGCCGGCCCTGGCGGAGGAAGCGGCAACTAATCCGCGCTGAACTGCCTTCACTTGTTTTGTCTTCCAGAGCTGGCTCCGTTGTCTGTGGAACAGTGCGTTGGTGGAAGGTGTCCAGTGCTCACGATACCAGAGTTCGAGTCTAACGGGGCCAAGGGTGAGTGTTTCCTCATTTGTTTGTAGTCGTTACAACAGAATAGGAGCATTTGTGACATTTTTCACAGAATTACGAGAGAACGATAACACATTCAATTATTTTCGGCTGTACAAATCGTATTTGATGTAGGCCTACTATTAAAGCGACCAGACATAGCCACGGGAGTGGACTAGTCCAGTGGGGCGCCGTGAGTGCCGTGTGTAAGGCTCCATTCCACCTAATACTCACAGGACCGTGACGTGTGTAAGGCTCCATTCCACCTAATAGTCACAGGACCGTGACGTATGTAAGGCTCCATTCCACCTAATAGTCACAGTACCGTGACGTATGTAAGACTCCATTCCACCTAATAGTCACAGGACCGTGACGTATGTAAGACTCCATTCCACCTAATAGTCACAGGACCGTGACGTGTGTAAGGCTCCATACCACCTAATAGTCACAGGACCGTGACGTGTGTAAGGCTCCATTCCACCTAATAGTCACGGGACCGTGACGTGTGTAAGGCTCCATTCCACCTAATAGTCACAGTACCGTGACGTGTGTAAGGCTTCATTCCCCACTATTAGTCTCAGGACCGTGACGTGTTTAAGGCTCCATTCCACCTAATAGTCACAGGACCGTGACGTGTGTAAGGCTTCATTCCCCCTAATAGTCTCAGGACCGTGACGTGTGTAAGGCTCCATTCCACCTAATAGTCACAGTACCGTGACGTGTGTGAGGCTCCATTCCACCTAATAGTCACAGTACCGTGACGTGTGTAAGGCTTCATTCCCCCTAATAGTCACAGGACTGTGACGTGTGTAAGGCTCCATTCCACCTAATAGTCACAGTACCGTGACGTGTGTAAGGCTCCATACCACCTAATAGTCACAGGACCGTGACGTGTGTAAGGCTCCATTCCACCTAATAGTCACAGGACCGTGACGTGTGTAAGGCTCCATACCACCTAATAGTCTCAGGACCGTGACGTGTGTAAGGCTCCATTCCACCTAATAGTCACGGGACCGTGACGTGTGTAAGGCTCCATTCCACCTAATAGTCACAGGACCGTGACGTGTGTAAGGCTCCATTCCACCTAATATTCACGGGACCGTGACGTGTGTAAGGCTCCATTCCCCCTAAGTCACGGGACCGTGACGTGTGTAAGGACCCTAATGGCTCATTGGTTTAATACACGGCAAGTCTGTTATGTGATTGTCTGGGATGCTCAAATCAGACCGCGTAATAGTTCCAACTCTTTGATCTAGATAGCAGTGTTTGTAGAATAATATTATTCGTATTAGAAATACTGATTTTCCAGTTTGTTAAGTTTGTTATGTTTTTATGGTCCAAGTTGACCCGTTGTGTATAATGGGGTGGGTTTTTACTATGTCCCCACCCTGACCTGGCTGAAAACAAACTATCAGCCCGCCGCGGCGTTATATGCCACTCCATTGCGTTTTCTTTTCCTCTCTGTCTCTCTAGTCTTGGTGAACTCTGTTCTGTGTTCCCTGTACCCATAAAAACAAATAAGCTTACTTCACTTTTTAATTTCAATTGGTCTATCTCTCCGAAGGTTTCATTTATCATTTCCTCCCTCCACCCCCTCGTCTCCCGGGTCAATCCCTCGGACACGACAAGAAACATCCAACTCTCCCTCCCCCCAGACTCTCACAACGTCGCGGAGATAACACTCTTAGGACGTAGTAAAATATTTTTTCAAAAATATTTTATTTACTTGGGTTATTTAAATCCTTAATTTCTTTAATGTCAAGGGCACATTTATTCGCCTCCACACATCTTGGACCATATTAATAAAGTTTGGCCTACAACTGCGATGCCGAGCGTAGGGGACATGTTACATTCAATAGGTAAAAAAACACACTAAAATCTAAATGTATAAACCTTATATCTTTGATCCATTTTATGACCTTCCTTTTCCGAAAGTAAATTTTTGTGGTACGCCACTAGATGAGCTTCATTTTAGCGTTTTATTTGATTAAAATTCATTTTTATACAAATTAAATTAATAATTATAGCTAGTTTCAGTAGCTTTTAATATTATTCAATTTATAAAGTGACGTTGAAATATACTTACAATGCCAGTATTTAATGGAATTATATATGACCCAGATTAAATGTATTTCTATATAATGCCATTCTCTATTAAAAATTATACTTCACTTAAATTTATAACTATTTAAAAAACCTCAGCGTAGTCATTTTTTCTTATGTCGTTGTAAATAAATAATTTCAACAGATAGGTTGCACTGAAACTGGCAGTTTAAGGAAAACCACTTTCAAGATAAGACGGTGTTATGAGCTTAAATTGTAAGTTTTTAAAATAGATTGTTATATCTATTCATCCTCCTAGATTATCACATAACCTATAAAACCATGCAAGTAATATTAAACGGCCCATTCGCGCTTCTTCTTGACGCGATTCAGGGGAAAACTCTCCAGCTTTCCAGACGGGGGTTTGTTAAATCTTATCACGTTCCAGGGCGGGACGTTATATATATTTATTATAAACAGTATTTCCCACGCAAACGGCGACACGCAGGAAATGTCGAAAAGCGAGGGGGTGTAAGAGGGTGCCACTTGTCTGTTTTCAAATATTGAGGTGGTATCTGGAACGCCAGCCACTATCACATCTTCCGCTCCCTCGAGTCTAAACCTTCTCAACCGCTGCTGTGGCCGGAACAATGGACCATCTCGCACATGTAATGTGTTAACATGTTCACGTATACGTTGGTAGCCCCGTTATTTGTCATGGCCATAATGCCATTTTTTATTTTAAAAGGTTTTCCTCAAATTGTTCAATGTTTTCGACCAATTTTCAATGCCGGTTTAGGTTACGATGTAAATATACCTCGCTTGCGTTAGTCGACAACCCCAGGGTTGGGTTTGTATCCATCTAGCGCTGAGCTGGATAGTGACGCCTGCACCATCAGGTATAAATCTCACATACTTGGTTTGTGCTCATGTCGTTTAGATGTATTTACAAAGTAAACGTACAATTACCTAACGGTGAAAAGAGGTTGGGGTCATGTATTGGTATAATTATAGTTTATAAAAAATATCGAATAACCGTTTGAAATGATTAAAACTAACATATGTTGCCCTCACCGAGGTTTGAGCCTGTATACATTTCAAACAGTTGAGTGAATTCTTCAGTTCTTCTTCACCTGACAAATCAGCCAAGCTACTTGTCAAATTGACAGCTAGAGGGGTCACATTTAATATGTACTGTTTAAAAATTCAATATTACCACCCGAATTTGAGTGATCGATAATTTAAACATTTGTGTATGTAGGAGGGAAGGAGGAGTTAACCATTTATTTGATTCGTGTTAAAAACACGAATTTGAAATTTCTCCAATTTTAGGAATAATATATAAATTGACTTTTATTTAGTAAAATAAAACTTATTGCATATTTTATTAATTTTGTAAGGAGGGTAAAATGTAAAGTTGCCATAATATAATAGCAAAGGAAAATTCTAATTTGTTCACAACAGATCTTTGTGAGTGATATAATACACTTGACAGCAATTCTACCTACTTGATACAGTGTTGTCATATTTGAACAGCTAAATAACAGCTCTGTTAAAACCATGAAGCTACTTTTGCAAGTTACAGCCAAACCGGATCAGTAATATCTAAAAGCATGTTCGACCCTATCAAAACCAGCTCTGAGTACTTTGTCGCGGTCAAATGGAAACCTCTTGTTAACTGAGCATGACTAGCCAATGGCAATAATACTTTACTAGTGAGCTATTAAGAGTCCATGTTTTGATGACCTAAAGATGACCTATAAAATGATAAATTAAATAATAATACAGGACTATTAAAAAGGCACACAACTAAATCAAACCAACATTTTACAAATGTCAAACAGAGTAAATGGTGCGACACATATTGTGTCTTACAGCTTCGAGGATAGTTAAAACAAACACATCTTCTTGTTAATAACAATAAACACTTTTTTTAAATAATTTTTAAACAACAACGAATTATATTTAGTGATATTTAATATGGCAAACAAATCGTCGATACACATTTTAAATAATATAGCTATAGACATTTATGAAAAATTTAGAATTCAAAAAATTCACTCGTCAGTAAACTACCCTCAAACTCAAGGGTTAGGGTATAATATATATTTTTAAATTAGGGCCCTGTAAGATCTAAATGTAAAGTTTGAACAAAATCTATCAAACTGTTTTGTATCCGTGGTCAGGGACAGACATAATTGAAAAATCCACGTTTTTTGGGTTCGTGTTCACATAAAACTTATAGATTCGTTATAATCTCGAGATCTATTTTTTCACGATCACAATACTTTCTCTTTACATGAGAAAGTAAAATAGCCTACATATATGATTATAAGACTTTAGCTAAAATAACATTAATTACAAATATCTGTTGAAGTCCCGATGCAACCCTGTCGAGCCCAGGAATGTGTATTTTACAACTAACAAGCAAAGTTCATTGCCTGCATTCTCTTCTTATTCAGACAACTGTGCGATGGAAATGTCTATGTTAAAAATATTGTTATTCAACAATAGCACTTGTCCGTGGCTTCGTTCATTCTACAAAATACATCAACCGCGGAGAAATACCACACTTTATATCACGTAGCACTTTATGTACCCGCAATACCAGCTGCGACGAATGCTCACTGCTTAAACCTGGTATTTCCAAATATACTTAGCTTTTATATATCACATGATCCGTGGCACAGTAGTGGGAATATTAGCCTAGACAGTGCTAATTAGGCGTTGTACTAACAGGACATCCTTTCCGTGGAGGGAGATAGTGAGTACGAGGGTGATGGTGAGTATGAGGGAGATGGTGAGTACGAGGGTGATGGTGAGTATGAGGGTGATGGTGAGTATGAGGGTGATGGTGAGTATGAGGGTGATGGTGAGTATGAGGGTGATATTGAGTATGAGGGTGATGGTGAGTATGAGGGTGATGGTGAGTATGAGGGTGATGGTGAGTACGAGGGAGATATTGAGTATGAGGATGATAGTGAGTATAAGGATATGGGACCAGCGGGAACACTTAAACCTAACTAACCAAAACTTAGTAACCTTTGGAAAATTCCCCTAAGGGAAAAATACCAGTGTTACAAGCCAGAAATCCAACCCGGGACCCCTAGACGCATAGTCGGGTACACTGACCACTACACCACAGGCCGATTGTGACGTATGTATGTAGTAAACTACCCTTAGTTTGAGGGGTAGAATCCGAACAGAAATAAAGGCACGAGACAATCGTACATACTTTCTTTATGACAATAATATATAAACCCGTTACGTCAGTGGCTGAATAGTATAAGTCGTCACTCTCATGTTAGACTGGCCTGCTGATGATGCAGAGATTGGGGTTCAAATCCCGGTCAAGTGATTTTTCTTAAATGGTTTCCACCCTTATTCCACGCAAATGCTGGTATATTACCTCTAAAATGTTTTATTTCTCATCCCTGCCCAAATAGAGTAATTATCATATGTGCGTATGACGTGAGAAGGCGTGGTGAAATAAACAACTATCAAACGTTCTAACCCCCTAAAACTTTAGTGTAATGTTTTTAAATGTTGTTTTGGGTTTGACATAGTTCCCTTTTCACTGAATGGAGCTCTTCTCGTGGTCCCATATCATCTCGTTCTACTCACACGCCTCCTCGCCTCTCACAACAAGATAAGAGGAAATACTCCTCTCCCATTTGACTGCTGCATTCTACGAGGCCCGGGTTCACGCCGGAGGGCTTTCACTTTTGTGTTCGACGTTTTTTATATTACCAATACACAATTTGACAACACAAACAAACACGCCACAAAACAAGTTTTCCTTCAAATGAACTGAGCAAGAAAATACCATTTTTATACTGGAGTAAAACGCTCAAACTGTCCTTTAAATTTCCAAATTTCGACTACATTTGTTTAAAAGAACGCATAGCTTGATTTTGCATTGTATTCAAGTGTTTATTTTTTATTTATTAAATATATAGCCTATAGAAATAGTAGACGATTCAAATATTTAATGGGGGCTTGAATAATAATAATAATTTTATCTTGTTACCAAGAAAAATTAATGTAGTCATTTAGAAATTAATTTGAATGTATTCCAATTATTCAAATGAACAATGCTCATGGCTTTCTATGTGAGCACATGTAGTGTTCTCATAGGTCGCGCGGAGCCAATAGCGCGTCGTGCCGTTACACTCTGTCACTCTGTTACTCTGTTACCGCCAGTGCCAGGAAGTTCAACCCTCACTCTCGGGTAACATCCGCCAAGGTAACAGCTTAATATTATTGGGTTACATATCACAATAAATTTAATGTTTTATTTGAAATAATTACGTTTTGTTCAGAGAAGTCTTGACATTAATAATAATAATACATTAACTGACATTTCATGATTGGTTTTAATTCAACAGTAATAAATAGATCGCACTCTTACCTGTTGTTGAGAGACAAGATTTGGAACTAACTTGTACTGATCTGAACATTCAGCTTGAATAAGAAGAGTTTTGAATACTATTAATGTGTTATAATTACATAAATACTCAAGTATATCAAATGTGAGCATATATTTGCCGGAATACAAGAGCTTGGCTGTCAGCTTGTGGGGATCCCCGATGTTGGTATTGGAACTATCACTATTTTGGAGTCCTATCACAGGTTGGCGAGTAGTTTATAAAACAAATACCTCGGACACTAAAACTACAATGATGCTTTGAAGTAATTATGGGCAATTTTTAATTAGTTTATTGGTGACAGAAAGATTGGTGCTCAAATCCCACCAAGAGGAGCGCTATCCACTTTCATTGGAGATTATTTTACTTAAAAACAGGATTTGAATTTTTTAAATGCAGCCCTATTCAGTATTTTAAATGTGACCCTTTTGATGAAACGAGCTTAACGCCTCTGTTCTAAGTGTTCAAAGTAGAGGATAAATCATCGTTCAGTAAATTTGTTCGGCTTTTAAAATTAACGACTGTTTTAAAATAAGACGACAACTTAACAACATTAATTGGTTGCCTTGTACACGCTAGACGACTAGTCACGTCACGTGACTCACAATATGGGTTGTTCTATCGCACGTCCGTGATTACATTCCTCCAGTCACACGATAGTCGAGTATAACGAATACCTCATATCCAATAAAATGGTGTCGGACCCAACACATGTGTAACATATCCGTGTGGAGAAATCTCAGCATTTCATCTATTGAGCAAACTCAATCCAAACTTACATTTTTATTAATACCATTACCAATTGTTATACGACCAAGGCTATCTTGGTCACACTCCCCCCTGAACATCATCAAGTCTGGTTTGCCAATGATGGAAGGTCGGATTTCAATTCCCCGACGGGGTTCCCCCCACTATAAATCTAGTTCCTTTGATTCCACACCCTTTGGTGTTATTTTGTTCACCACCACATCTTAATACCCGTCCGGGATGTACGCAAACACATGAATACTCTTTAGAAGAAATGTACCCACATTTGTACGGAGGGAGATTTTACAGCCGTTTAGGGAAAACCACCCTCAGTACACTCTACCGGGGTTTGAACTCCAGTCCCCGCTCTTAGTTTATTGCAAGAGGGACACCCCAAGTCTAGTACGCACAAGAAACAAATAGTCGTGTCCTCCAAGAATGAAACATGTTCCTTGTCTTCCATTTCAAATGGCTTACAAGAGAGAATGTTAGCCTCTCTGGACGTGTTCTCCAACACAAGAGAGAATGTTAGCCTGTCTGGACGTGTTTGCCGACACAAGAGAGAATGTCAGCCTGTCTGGACGTGTTTGCCGACACAAGAGAGAATGTCAGCCTGCCTGGACGTGTTAGCCAACACAAGAGAGAATGTCAGCCTGTCTGGACGTGTTTGTCAACACAAGAGAGAATGTTATCCTGTCTGGACGTGTTAGCCAACACAAGAGAGAATGTCAGCCTGTCTGGACGTGTTTGCCAACACAAGAGAGAATGTCAGCCTGTCTGGACGTGTTTGCCAACACAAGAGAGAATGTCAGCCTGTCTGGACGTGTTCGCCAACACAAGAAAGAATGTTAGCCTGTCTGGACGTGTTCTCCAACACAAGAGAGAATGTCAGCCTGTCTGGACGTGTTCTCCAGCACAAGAGAGAATGTTCTATCAAATAGGAGAAACGGTGATACAATATTCATATTGGACTAATGGTCAGCTGTTAAAATGTTCGCCTACGCTCCGTTTAGACTAACATTTAGTCTGTTTAGTCTGGCCAGCCATGGCTCTAATGAAAGCTGCTCTTGGCGGAAACGAGCTTGATGGGCCCTCTAACCTCCGAGAGTATTAAAATACAATATTGGACAACAAATGTCAATGAATACATACAGACCACTTCATGCATAGAGGATGTGTTGTTTTTATTAATATGATAGCGAAAGGACCTACCAGGTATTTCCACACAACTCCCAGGGTTCATGTAGGCCGACACGCCACAACAGACACGGGATTGGCTGCTTTATTTCCCCTCGAAGGAAGTTGTGCTACAGATTTGTATCGCTCAACCCTGACTGGGTTTCAAACCACAACCATCGGCTCCTGGGTCAAGACCACCCAGGTCGACAAGGGATGCATCGTATCAGTCTTAATGATATCTTATCCGACACGTTAGCTCGTCTGTATGAGCTAGGGGTCTCGGGCCCGATTCCTGGCATGGCCGGTAGCTCGTCTGTATGAGCTAGGGGGTCTCGGGCCCGATTCCTGGCATGGCCGGTAGCTCGTCTGTATGAGCTAGGGGGTCTTGGGCCCGATTCCTGGCATGGCCGGTAGCTCGTCTGTATGAGCTAGGGGTCTAGGGGCCCGATTCCTGGCATGGCCGGTAGCTCGTCTGTATGAGCTAGGGGGTCTCGGGCCCGATTCCTGGCATGGCCGGTAGCTCGTCTGTATGAGCTAGGGGGTCTCGGGCCCGATTCCTGGCATGGCCGGTAGCTCGTCTGTATGAGCTAGGGGGTCTCGGGCCCGATTCCTGGCATGGCCGGTAGCTCGTCTGTATGAGCTAGGGGGTCTCGGGCCCGATTCCTGGCATGGCCGGTAGCTCGTCTGTATGAGCTAGGGGGTCTCGGGCCCGATTCCTGGCATGGCCGGTAGCTCGTCTGTATGAGCTAGGGGGTCTCGGGCCCGATTCCTGGCATGGCCGGTAGCTCGTCTGTATGAGCTAGGGGGTCTCGGGCCCGATTCCTGGCATGGCCGGTAGCTCGTCTGTATGAGCTAGGGGGTCTCGGGCCCGATTCCTGGCATGGCCGGTAGCTCGTCTGTATGAGCTAGGGGGTCTCGGGCCCGATTCCTGGCATGGCCGGTAGCTCGTCTGTATGAGCTAGGGGGTCTCGGGCCCGATTCCTGGCATGGCCGGTAGCTCGTCTGTATGAGCTAGGGGGTCTCGGGCCCGATTCCTGGCATGGCCGGTAGCTCGTCTGTATGAGCTAGGGGGTCTCGGGCCCGATTCCTGGCATGGCCGGTAGCTCGTCTGTATGAGCTAGGGGGTCTCGGGCCCGATTCCTGGCATGGCCGGTAGCTCGTCTGTATGAGCTAGGGGGTCTCGGGCCCGATTCCTGGCATGGCCGGTAGCTCGTCTGTATGAGCTAGGGGGTCTTGGGCCCGATTCCTGGCATGGCCGGTAGCTCGTCTGTATGAGCTAGGGGTCTAGGGGCCCGATTACAGGCATGGCCGGTAGCTCGTCTGTATGAGCTAGGGGGTCTCGGGCCCGATTCCTGGCATGGCCGGTAGCTCGTCTGTATGAGCTAGGGGTCTCGGGCCCGATTCCTGGCATGGCCGGTAGCTCGTCTGTATGAGCTAGGGGTCTCGGGCCCGATTCCTGGCATGGACAAAAATGTATCATTGGTGAAATGTGGGCCTCCTTCGCAGTGATGAATTAAAGGCTGGGGGCTGGATGTTGTGTCTGTTTTAGATTAGATTAATTTATATGTCATGTGCTGATATAATCAGTCTCTTCAGAAAGTGCTCGTTAAATACCGCAAATAAAAATATAGTTTATTACTGACCTGCTTCGGTGGTCGCGTGGTCTAAGAGGTCGCTCTCGCAATATACTAGACTATCGATGATAAAGAGATCAGGGTTCGAGTCTCGGTTTGGTGTACTGAGGAGGGTTTATCCTAAATAGTTTTACTCTTCCTTGACGCGAATACGGGTACATGTCCTTCATCCCTGACTCGCTAGCGTACTGAGTACTTACTGCGAGGTTTCAGACGTCAAGCTGGACTAAGGTGAACTAATCCTAGGTCAAAAGGTCAAACGTGTCCTCAAGTGGGTTGTGGGCTACAACAACGACTCGCAGACAAGCTAAATAATGGCGTGGCGACTAGACTCTCTCTATGTTGGCCTGATATATTTGTTAAGAATAGAGCACATTACACACACATCGCCACTACCTGATAATAACAACTACTAGACCGTTAAGACTCACACGCAGTAGTCCCGTTACTTGTGGTCATACAGTGAGCCGCACACCACAAACACCACTAGCCTAACCTCTGGTGCATGAGACTAAGCAATATCACACACAGCTGGACGGCCGACACTAACCACTGGTACAGTACACTAACCACTGGTACAGTACACTAACCACTGGTACAGTACACTAACCACTGGTACAGTGCACTCCAACTCGACTGTCGTCCCACGGGGTGACCTGGATCTGTGCTTGACATGGCCACTTAAATTATTATTATTATTATTAGCACCGCGTCTTACTACCCGTTCGGGTTATACGCACTTATGCTAATGTGTGATGGTAGGGTGATTGNACGTGGAATCCGAACCACGGTGGAGGCCTGGCATTCCCCACATTCACAAGATGTCTTGTCAGAGGTGAAGGAAGGGTTTGGCAATCAGATAAATCTTTGCCGAGACCGAGGATCGAACCCCGGCCGCCAGGATAGAGGTCTGACACCTTACCCCTAGACCGCCACTTAAATAAAACAAAGAAATGAACGTCTAATATTATAACACACCCCTTCTTACTTTTTGTGGTAAAGTTTTCTTTTTACCTTGGTACAAAGACGCTCCAAAACTTTTTTGTTTCATTTATGAAGCAATTTCTTTTGACTCAGACTTTGAAATTCTCTGCTGTTCCTTCTTTTATTCTATTCCACGAAAAAATGAGTCTTTTGAGAAAAACTACTTTCGTTGGAGGAAATAAGATTTGAAAGGAAGAAGAATTTAGAGATATTTTAAAAGTTTTATTATACTATTTAAAACGCAAAGTGTTTTTACCTCAATGAAAGTAAAGTCAACCGTGGGTAAACAAAACCAAATATTACCAATTTAATAAAACTACCTATTTCGAATTTAATTTAAAAGTTTCGATAGTTTAGTATTTGATATGAAAGTTATTGATTTGAAGTGTTTGTATTATTTTACAAACATGAGTTCGTTTTGATATGAATGGAACGTCACTAAAAGTCCTTGAATTTCTCTTTTTAAAATTAATTATTAAACATTAGATTAAAAACACACACAATATTCTCTTTTCATATAATACAATTTAGAAAGCAATAAATAGTGAATACATGATTACATATGTTAATAGATCTTACAATTCACAAATAGGCTCCAAATGATAGCTATACAATAATGTACTGTACATCTAGTTTTTCTAACTTACAGTCAATATGTTATGCATATAAATATCACACAAAAAATTTTTCATATAAAGTAAAAATCCCATCTCCTTGTAGTTTTTTCTCAAACAAATTGCTCAATCAACTTTTTATAACTCATTGAATCCATCCATCCCGCCCTTCCCTACCAACGTCATTTGTTCAAACGTCAGAAGTAAATCTGTGCTTAGATCTAATTTTGAAGTAAATCTGTGCTTAGATCTAAGTTTGAAGTAAATCTGTGCTTAGATCTAAGTTTGAAGTAAATCTGCTCGTACAAAACTAAACTAGAAGAAGCTTGTTAAATGACAGCGTAGTTGAAATATGTAGAATTTGAAATTCAAAACATAGTAAAGAGGATAGCAAGGGGGGGGGGGGAGGGGGGAGACTTTGCAATAACAAATAGTTATTTCCAGAGAACAGTTCACATTAAATACCCCTCTAATCAGGGTTCTTCTCTTAGCCTATGGTAAACATCACATTCTGGTAATATAGAGCTAACGCTGCTTATACGAGAGTGCTGACTGTTTTAAAGTTACCGAGAGAAAATATTTATAAAATTTCGAGAGGGCACAATAATTCCCACATGTTTGAAAGCAGATTTACAAGAAATGTTAAAAACAAAAAGGAATTCACAATAGAAGTTTACGAATAAAAGAGTTTGGAGTCCTAAAAGTCATAGAATGATATCATAACCTCTATGAAAATAGTAAAATACAACTGATCACAACACTCGGCGAACATTTTCCAACCTGAGGGCGTCGTCAAGGAGATGGAACTCCACGACACACTAATATTTCTAGTTCGGATCTGACCGAAGCCAAATACAAACTTTTAAAACAGTCAACTTTAGAAAGTGAGAAAGTGATATATTTAACGAGGTCGAGTAATTAAATATAATAAATTGTATGATCAACATAATTAAGAAAGTAGAGATTATTGTCTAATATAGCACCAAGTTCATTAATATGAAGACAGCCTTCAAAAGTCTCATTATCAAGTTTATCAAAGACAAACACGAGGTGGTTTTCTGGTTAAAGCTACGGACTGATTTTTGAATTTATTGATTGACATGCCATTTTCGGTGGACCATTGTAATACACCATTAATGACGTATATTTGTAAATCTAAACAAATAGCTAATGATTTGACTGACACCATTGAAATACACACTATATAGTTTTGGGCTCTGTGGAGAATAGAATATCAAGATTGATCAAAACATTGAAGCCAACAATGTAACCAATCAAAATACTTTCTCTATTAAAAATAAAATGACAAATCTTACTTCGAAACGTTTTATGTAAACGGGAGTTCAAGATATTTGTCTCTTCTCAAGTGCTCGGACAGATTTATAATTTTTTTAATATCTCACATTTATCTAAGAGTATGTTTCTTTCCTTTAAATTTTGGGTTTTTTATTTGCCTATTTTTCATTTAAATATTGGAAAATGTTTAAATACTCTAATATTAAGGAATGAAACATTTGTTATCTTTTGTCATATTTTTAGTTAAAATCCAACAGCCACATGGGTATTATTGTTTGTATGAATAAATATTTAAAAAAAATCAAATAGCTATAGCTTTAATTTAAAGTATGACTAAATATTCTTGGAATGTTATCATCGTTCAGTTTCAACCAGGGCCATTAAAGATGATTTTCCAACCTAGTGTTTTTCAATTCTCTCGCTCGACAAATTCAGTGCGTTTCAATGTATCTAACCCTTTCATCATAGCCAAGTATTCCTCCCTTAATAAGCTGTGAGGGTTATCTTTATCTGGAAGATTCGACTCTTCTAGGAACCAATCTCCTCTTGTACATTTGTGGACTAACAATACAGATCCTGCCGGCCAATTTCTGTTGGGTCAAGCCTTTATTTCTTTCTCGAGGGTTTTCTTGGTTTTTATCGAAACCAGAAGACGAAAGAAAACTGATGAGTAGACCCCGTCTTGACCCCCCCACCCTTTAGTCACGTCCCGGCCAACATGTTGACGTAGGGGAAAGCTCTGCTGACGCATCACGTGGTGTGGTCAGCTTAGAGAGGCCGTGACATAGGTGTGAAGGTGTGTGGTTCATGGATTGATGTGATGCCTACCTAATCAATTTATACGTATTATAAATCTTTCTGTACATTCGATTCCCTTCGTTTCCAGTAAACTCAAAATGTACTAATCGAATCGATACAGAACTATTTTTGTTGTACTCCTTATTTTTCAGAATACGGGGTAAATACATATCACCACGCTATCTTATTAGTGAGTGGAGTAGTGATGAAAAAACCGACTGTTGGGGTGGTTATATTTGAGTCTTTATTAATTAATAATTCAAATATATCAAAATGTATAAATTTATTTTGTTTCCATGGCAACAGGGGGTTTGGAAAGACCAAGAACCCAATTATAAGTCTTCTTGGCAACGAAAGGTTTGTAAATATCAACAAATCAATTTTGTAATTATGTTTCCACTCACATAAGATGGCGAGTACAGTAGTGTTATTTGACAAATAAAAAATACACGTAAGTGAGGATTGATCTTTAATTTCCATAGATAATAATGTTTAGTATGGTGTTAAGGTAAAACCATTCATAATTGAAACTATAACAAAAAAAATGTTAAATTGAAACTATAAATATATTTATAACAAAACATGTAAAGGTATATTTAAATAATTTGATTAAATTAGTCTTTGAAATATTAATCCGAAATGGATCGAAACAGTTGTCCCGAAAGTTAATAGCTTGGTTGGGGAATGACCACGAATCAGGAGGGTTATCGTCATATCTTAGCTAGGTCACGATCACTGACAAGAAAAACTATAAAAGCTAGTAGAACGATATTTTTGCCTTATATTTGGTTACATTTGTTTAGCGTAGGTTAGGTTGGGCTATGTTAGATTAGCCCGATTTCTGTTTTTAGTTCAGTTTGAGAAAACGTGTACAGCCATCTTAATAGCCGGGGCCGAGTTAGTACATCAGTACACCTTGTTTACAATTAACAAGAAGGAACTCGTGGATCGTCCCTAAGTTCCTCCGAGGTTGGTAAGCGAACGGTATTAAAGGTGCCTTTTACCTCTGAGTTTTGATTTGTAATACATATACATATGTTAATATATATTTATATAAACATTATATAAATACTTTACTATATTAATTAATATACATATAGTATATACACATAATTATGCACACTAATATATTTAGGTATATATTAATGTACTAATACACTAATATATTTATATATACATATAGTAATGTATACATTTAATAATATAATATATTTTATTTATGATTTGAAATACGATTAAAACTAAATCCATTTATAGTTCCTTCCTTTTAGTCTATGTTTAACATGTGTTTGTTGTGTGTCAAGCTGGCTCTGTTTTGGCTTTATTCGGAAATAAAACTCGGATATCTATACTCGTAGATGAAAAGGTAATAATTTCACCCATTTGAAGATGTTGTTGTAAATAGCTCTAGTACACAACACAATATTCAATTATAATTGGTATATTTGGTAAGCTATTGCTGGAAGAGGAACCATATTCCACCGGGTGTCGAATATTTCATATATTCACTTGGTGCACCCCTAGACGAGCTGGTACAGGACTCTGGTCGACCCAAAACTCACTTGTCACGGGAGGGGGTAACTGTTATTGACGTTTTGTTTAGAGCTCCAATAGGGTCAGATTGTTTGATTGAGACTTGGGTTTTGTTCTAGAAACAATTTCAAGCAGTTGAAACTACATTATCCAAATCAAGAAATGGAGAATGGGATTAATTTCAGATGTCGTTACAATGCATTGCTGCTTTTTGGTGTTTATCTATTGTTTTATTAGCGGCAGTTATCTTTCTCTTAGCTAGGTAACGTTTTGTGGAACAGCGCGTGTCTATGGACGATCACAACACGCGCGTGTCTATGGACGATCACAACACGCGCCATTAGCTTGTTGCACGACAAGTAGTCGAAATGTATAGATATGGTAACTTACAAGTTAATAGGACAACCACGAGAAATATGGATATAAATAGATGGGGTGATACAATTAAATGAGATACTAAAAATATTCCATTAAAATTATAGATAATAATTTGAAAATAAAGTTTATATAAGAAATTAATATGTAAATATTAGCAATGTAAGTAATATTATACATCAAACTAAAACATAAATTAATCATGCGATAAAAATGGTATTACATCATTTAGCAAGTAATTTGTAGATTATTACGATAGACAATGCAGAAATATACTTGAGAGATGGGAAAAATCATTTCTAGTTTAAGCAATCAATGCACAAAACAATTACACATCAATAACGCACCAACATAGCTATGAACTGAAGACCTCTACTCTCACATCCAACAATCCAAGACTTCTCTATTTAAATATGTTCATCTCTCTAATATAAATCGTGTTTTGGCTGTCACAGTAAATCATCAAGTTCCTGTAACCACTCTGGAGGACAACCCATTTATTTAACATGATTCGAAAACAGTTTTATTACTCTGGGTACAATCAATCCACATATTTAGGATTAGAACGGTAAAATTTAGGGGAAGTACCCGAATACTCGAGGGGGATTGAGAAATAATTTAAGAAGGAAACACCTTAGTTACACAGCCAGGATTCGAACCTATACCCAACCGTTCCCAAGACTAGATGAGATTGACTTCTGTGCCCGCTGTAAGGGTTGTTTCCCCCTCAAACCTTCCAATAAGTCCACATCCCTGTTTCCACACACTATTTATTAGCCTGCCCGGCTGGCGCCAGTGCAGAAACAACCCGGACTTAACCTCGGGCCTCTGGGTACCCGAACTCGCCACTAACGGGTATAATGGATAACAAAATATTATAACTCTATGGGTTAACACCACAACAATAATTATAAGTTATTTATTCTCACCAACATCTTCCACAACAGTACACACTCCAATAAAATAGTCCTATTTACGCACATTAGCCAGTTCTTCATCACAACACAAACAATACATTTCTTATAAAAAAACAATACATACACAACAAACAATCATATCCACAACGTTACTATGGGTTACCAAAAACAAAAGAAATTTAATGTCCATAGAGGTTTTAGTACGGGCAAGAAATGTACATCTTCTTTGGCCCGAGCACAGGCATCACTGGTCCTTTCACCGCATGCCCACCTGTGTGAGACTCTTATTACTTGAACTAAATCTATTCTTTTTAATCCTAAGTTAATTAATGACTTTTAATTATTATTTCAAACCTAGGTATAAATAATGACTTTTAAATAAGGTTCCTTTAACTAAGGAGTAGTTTAATTATAAACTTCATCCTCCCGTGACTTCACTCGCACTAAGAAATACATTAACACACTCTTCAACTTCAAGTACTAGAAATAAAAACAAATTTAAAACTAAAGTGTAAACTCACTATCAGTAGTTTCTCGACACGTCTTCGCTCGCCGACAGGATATCGCGATGTTATGTAGTACAACAGAACGTCTCGATACGAGGAGTACTTTCTGCGTTTACTGGAAACAGACGGAATCACATACCAGTTATCGCTGTTATTATATAAGAGATAAACACTTATTAGTATTATAAAAGGCAATAGATTCAAGTGAAAGTATGTCACAAAACTCTTCATAGCTATATAAGTAATAACACGATTTAATACATATTGTACCGGCAAAGATTTATCTGATACCAAACCCTTCCTTCACCTCTGACAAGACATCTTGTGAATGTGGGGAATGCCAGACCTCCACCGTGGTTCGGATCCCACGTTAAACTGTAGGTCCTCCATTTCATCTCACAATCACCCTACCATTACACATTAGCGTAAGTGCGTATAACCCGAACGGGTAGTAAGACGCGGGACAAATAGTAATAATAATAATAATACATATTGTAAGTGCCTTAAAAACACACTGGGCTTTAATTAGAGCTGTTTATTTAGAAGGTACGGTGAGATGATAGATACTATGTGCACACATTCTAGTTTACAAAACAAATACAGCGCCGTGAGATATATTTCGATACTATATGTACTACATTTCTGTTTGGCAGGTAAAGAACCGTCGACACTACATCACAGTTGGTTATTTCCGCAGCAACGTTTTGATTGCCCCTCGTCAAAGTGGAACATGATCATATTTGAGGTTAAGAACGTCGTGACACCCGCCAGATGGTTTTAATTAAACATCACAGTTGCGGTGAACAGGCCTGGTGGCCTAATAAGAGATACGAGAAGGCCCGGTGGCCTAATAAGAGACACGAGAAGGCCCGGTGGCCTAATAAGAGACACGAGTAGGCCCGGTGGCCTAATAAGAGACACGAGAAGGCCCGGTGGCCTAATAAGAGACACGAGAAGGCCCGGTGGCCTAATAAGAGACACGAGTAGGCCCGGTGGCCTAATAAGAGACACGAGAAGGCCCGGTGGCCTAATAAGAGACACGAGAAGGCCCGGTGGCCTAATAAGAGACACGAGTAGGCCCGGTGGCCTAATAAGAGATACGAGAAGGCCCGGTGGCCTAATAAGAGACACGAGTAGGCCCGGTGGCCTAATAAGAGACGCGAGTAGGCCTATCCTCTAGTAAACCATCAGATACTAAGTATTAACGCGACTGGAATGTCCGGCCAACCCTGGGAAGTTCTATCGATGTTCAGGTTGAAGGCAGATTCCAGGAGGGCCTCACAGTTAGTAGTAGATAATGGAGTCTACAAGGCAGAAGATAACCACAATGCTTGCAATGTTATTAATAATAGTAAGTTTTTATAACCGATATACATTTCTAACTATTCACTTTATGAGCTCAACAACATAAGGGTACATTTAAAGTATATTCTTAGCGCATGCCCCCAGGGTTTGTCGGGTAGAGGCATTTCCTGGTATTCTACTGGCAGTGACGGGTATTCATCATATCAGTGTTCTCGGGTTATAGTACTAGGTGCGGCTATGGTATGGGATGGTATGGTATGGTGTCAGTAGAAGTCATAAACCTATTTAACTATATCATGGAAACCATAGACGATACCGCCTGGAATAGAACCTGAACCTCTAGGTTACCAGCCAGGGATGCTGACCACCCAATCAAGAGTACATTACATTCAATAGATCTCATGTCTGCGAACTTTGTTGGAAATCTCACTCGGTTAAATGAAGCCATCGAGGTGCTGGTCAGCCAACTTCCCCCTCAACAAACCAGGGATTAGTCAAGTTCGGAGGTCAAACCCACGTTAATATTTCAATAGCAGGGTGTAACAGGTGTCCGGTGGGGGGTGGGAAGTCATACACTACATCTGGAGTAAGTTGAGAGCTACAGTTAGATCAATTGGATGTGCATTTCTTTGTTTGAGAGCTAGCGCAGTCTTAGCTTGGCGGGCTCCACTTGGACCAAACAATGTAAGCTCTCCATATTTCAATAAAACTCAAATTGGAGCTGAAAGGCACTCCCACAGGTTGTTTGGTTGCACTTATATATTCTATTAATAGGTCTAGTTCGCTTTGATTAATATAAAATAACTGTCTCATTGTCAAAACATTTAGAGGGAAGAAGAAATCTTTAATGCATTACTAGCAAATTTTAAATAACTCGCTAAATTTGACATATTACAACAAGTATTCATTTTTAGAACAAACAGAATTTAACACCGTCTAGTGATTAAATTACTTTATATAATATAAGATTAGTTTAAGTAGTTTGGTAAGTAAACCAAAATATATTATATTCAATAAAACTAACTAGAGTTTGTTCCAAAGAAAACAAAACAACCCTGCCAGGTTGCAACGCCATTAAGTAACATCAGCTCGTATGAAGCTAATTAAATAAATAAATACAACACTCAGTTTTCTAGATGTGCCATCGCCGTGGGACTCAAATTATAATTCACGTAATCAATATTTAGTGCTTCGGTTCCCCCGTCTCTTTGGAATTATCTTTAACGAATTCTATAGTGCGTTTCTTACAAAAGTTAAATAAATAAAACTAGATTATGATATGTTAGCATACAATTAAATATTATGTTGTTTTCTCCTGTGCAGCCTTTTCTTTACGTAGCTAGGTAGCCAATGGATAGTTTTTTAAATTATGTGATAACGTATATACGACTCTTGCTTCGACTTTATCTGACAAGCTTCAGTGATAGAACGCTAAATAGTGATCCCATTTAAGCTCTTAGTTTTTTATGGTGCAATATTTATATATTTTATTCGCTTTAATACATGTTCAAAGATGACCTGGTGGTCTAGGGGTAAGGTGTCAGACTTCTATGCTGGCGGCCGGGGTTCAATCCTCGGTCACGGCACAGATTTATCTGATTACCAAACCCTTCCTTCACCTCTGACAAGACATCTTGTGAATGTGGGGAATGCCAGGCCTCCACCGTGGTTCGGATTCCACGTTAAACTGTAGGTCCTTCATTTCATCTCACAATGACCCTACCATTACACATTAGCGTAAGTGCGTATAACCCGAACGGGTAGTAAGACGCGGTGCTAATAATAATATACTCTTATATTTTGCCGTGCAAAGATATTTCTTGTCACTTAGTTAAAGCGACCGTTTTGAAACTAATTTTCTGGGATAGTATAATATTTATTTGTCAAACAGCTGTAGGAATGCACTAGTTTCCTACTTTTGTTATATTTTATTACGTCAGACCAACACAGAACAAACAAGAAATATTGTCCACATCTTGTATATTTTCCATTTTACCAAATAAACTCATCTTTTATTTTCTTATATTAATTTTTGTTCTTTATGATAAATTCTTGTTAATTCTATTCAGTTAATCTTTGTATTAGGCCCGATATTTTGAGGTCATCACATCTACACCTCTAATTGAGGACAGCCCGGAGAAGGAGGACATGTGTTGCTAGGACGTGTCTGGGATAGCCCTGCATTCGGGACCCTGATGAATCACAAAACTACAGACAATACTTGAAGTCATTGTTCAGCCACTGTTAGGAAGGCGAACATTCCAACCAACCGGAACTAGTTTCCCCGAGCCCGGGGTTTAACGACACAAATACACCGCCACGTGCTCCAGTGAAGTTCTTAGATTCTTCTCTTCTCACTGCCGCACTGTTTGAACAACCGAGAGCGTTGGGACCAAGGGCGACGCCGTGGGAGTTAGCAGTTTGAACCCTCCCGACGGGAGAGAAGCTGGTAATCCTCCCTCCATTTGACTACATCGTAATGTCTTGTGTGTACGCGAGGCTCAGATAAATGGCTGGGAGTCAAGAGATTACTTTCAGAGACTCGCAAAATCAAACTTCGTGGCCGCTGATGGTGGCTTAATATTATCTCTCTACAAACCATCTGGAAATGCTTACAACAGCAACAAAGCAAGGGAATATAGATATTATTTTTGTGTGAATTATCTTAACTGACTGATATTATTAAATTTATTGTTGAAAGAAAAATATTCCCACAACTCTGACAGATATTTCATATAGTTTAAAGAGCCAATGTTAAATTATTAGATGATGATGGGAATAGAACACGGGACCCTTTTCTCATAGGACAGATGCATTGATGACTAAGCAAGCAAGATAGTGTCACTCTCATCTAGTCTAGTTTAACAATGGCGGGGAGGTCGGAGTTTGAATCTCTACCGAGTTTTCCTCCTAGATGTTCTTTCACTCTTGTTTCACACAAATGCTGATACACTTAATCTGGTTTTTACCTTCCTCGTCCCTAACTAACCGGTAAATAGCATACGTGTAGCTTGGGAGGGTAGTAAGATGTGGTGCAAAGATTAATTCAGCGGTCAAGTGGTTAGCGAACATGCTAAAGATAATGCTGGTTAAGTCCAACTAAAGTGTCATTATATCATGTAAGCTGTGTGTTTACAATGTCTACCTTTGTTAGTCAAGTGCTGCCTCTTCTAGAAACTAATTACCTACAGCCTAGTCTATAACCTCGCATCTGCCAGGTGGCGTACACTTGTAAATTGGGTTATTTATGCGTTATTTTGTATTAGAATGTCTAAAAATGGTGTAAAACTCGAGTCGGCAACATTTTATGAGCCAGTGCGTAGCGATAAATAGTGTTCCAAGGCGTTTTATACTCGCCACGGGGGTCTTATCCCAGCAGCTTACAACTAGAGGGGGCTCCAAAAGCCATTCCCACGGTCATTTTCTCATCACTAATACGGGTACACTTCCTTTAAGCTACCCTTCTCATCAATATGTATTTGACCAAGTCATTGATCACTCAAGTGTTAACTACGTTATTAAAATTAGATCGTCGATTGAAACATCTACCTCTGCAATTTATGTAAAATTTCATTTTTAGCTTATATTAATGTGAAAGTCTACTCACAAGCCATAGTTAAAACTAACTGTGGGTAATTTTGAACGACTTTGACTCGTGATACAAGAGTTAGATGATATTTTCGCCTTCTCATCCATTTATAAGCAAGGACTTGAAAATGTACTTTCTCAGCTTGTATTCCTCAATTTTCTTACAAAGGCCATATTTGACAGATAAAAAAGTTACGTGAAGTTACGTGAAGTCATGTGATATGCCACTGTCACTTGACATTGTTATAAACTGTAATCAATAGTTAAATAAATGGTAGATATACAAACTTTATCTCCCTTTAATGTTAAAATAGAAACTTTACTAAAAGCTAGTAAAATTGGTTAAACTAGATAATATACACTGTTGAAGAAACATTCAAACTGTAATCCCCAGCCCTAAATATCCCAAAAAGAATGAAAAGACAACGGGTACCAAAGATTTAACATATCTTAATATGAGATAAGACAATGTATGTATATGTAGAGCAGGGTTAGCAAGTAGTAGCAGAGGGCGGGCATCGACCCAGATAAGGATAAGTTAAAACATTTAAACATTAAGTAACAGATGAACTTTACATTCCTTTAGGAGGAGAATAACTGACTGAGAATAATAACCAAAATGACAGCATTATACAATTATTAATTAATTAAGCTTGGAATTTTCCTAATAGAAATTCTCGGCAGGGATCAATACATTCAGTCAAACACGGGCTAACATTTGATATTGCCATCTCGTGGACGGGAGGTAAGTTTATTTGTGATTAACTATAAGCTGGACATCTATTGTCCTAGAGATAAGTTAAATTACAATAAAGTATGAGACTAGGGGCTTGGATGCAAAATAACTAAACATGGCTTTAAAATAACCAAACAACGCCGTCTAGTGGCAAACAAACAATTTAAACGTCACTCATCAAAGGGAACTAACTCTAAAAGATTATTGCTATGGCAAGAGTCCATCCTATAGTGGTTTATTAACAATTTAGTAAATATTTACGTAAATAATATAATTTTGAAAAACATATAAAAGATTTAAACTGAAAGAGAATTTATCAACTATTTAATTTAAATACACCTGTAAACAATTTAAGCTGAAAGAGAATTTTTGAAAATATGCATTTCAATTAACCGCAGATAGCGCTGCTTAACTACGCCGAAGCCTGTGTTATAATTAGTAATCACACAGGCAAAATGTGCCCATATATAGTCCAATAACCTAATCACCCGATCTCTGAGAGGGATCAAGAGGAACTCAAAGGAGGAGAGAGAGAGAGAGATAGAAGGGTGGGTCTAGTAGGGGTTCGAGGCGCGGAGCTAGTGACGTCACTGGTACAAGACGCGGTGATCTCGCCAGCTAGATGGGTGGAGTTTCTCCTGAGTAACCCTTCTCTGTTGCAGCAGACGCTAAGGCTAGGCTAACAAGTCATGGCGAACGTGCTTCTCCTGGGTTAACATTTCTACTATGTGTTGCAGACAATTATGTTCGGAGGTATCGATGTGTATTGTGTTCCAACCAAGAGAGAATTCTGGAAATGGATGGCCAATTATTATTTGATTAGTTAATAATAAAAGATATAATTCTTAATAATGAAAAATGATCAAAGGTGACGGATAGTTTGAATAATATAAAAGTGTAGCCTATTTTTTAAATTGTTTTTTCACTGACTTCTTGATAATCCTAAATATTTTATTGCTTTTACTGAATGATTGATCAAAAATATTTCCAAATTCAAGATGCGCTCTATTCTATTAAAATATGATTAACTAGTGGGTCGTCGCAGCGATGGTTACAGATTATTGCACTAAAATGTATTTTAAACTTTCTAATGTGAAAGGATCCATATAATAAGCGCTCCCTCACTTTTTATTTAAAAGTTTACTCGTCAAAGGCTATAAACTTTACTTAGATATTTAGTTTTCAGTGTGTAATTTGAATAAAAACGTATATTTTCCTACTTCACGCCCCGATGAGAACTTAAAAATTGACCCTTCTACCAGATATCTATCTATTCGTTGCACCAAACCACCATCAAATGATTGAGCTGATACTATTTTTAAACTAAGATAAATATTTTATTTACCAATATACAGATGTACACAAGCCATGGTTTCCATGGTGATGTAAACAAAGAATGATTCTACAGAAGGAAAAGATGGAGAATTGGGTTTTAGTTTTATACCGGCATCCTGATTCCATAATCTTTATAATAAGTGTTTGCTTGTCAAAATCTTTTCAGTCATTTTCTCGTAATTTCTATTTCCGGAAAGGGACTTATCAAATATACTAAGATATATGATAGAGAGAGTGATAAAATGAGAGTGTAAGAGAATGAGAATGAGCGAGGGATAGAGAGAGTATGTGTATGTGCTAGAGAAAGAAATACTGAGGGAAAGAGAGTGTGTAGGAGAGAGGGTATGTCCAAGAAAAAGTGTGTGAGAGAGAGTTCAAGAGATAGGACGTTCGCGAGAGAGAGCGTTAGAGAAAAAGTCTTTGAGAGAGTATAATAAATATAATGTGAGATAAACTGTGTAATAAAGAGTGAATGTGAGGGTAGATAGTGTGTGAGAGAGAATGAAAAGTTTATATTAGAGAGAAGAGTTTTATAGAGTGAGTGCGTGTGTGAGTGAAGAGAGTGAGAGTTTGTTAGAAGTGGTACTCAAAGATGACAGTGAAACATAACTGAACGTGCTGTATTTGTAAGAATGTGAAACGATAGATGGGGTACTCAAAACATTACTTCTAGATATCATATCCCAAATATCAAGCGGTAAAATGAAAACGTAGCTTAACTTATGAATTTGTATTGTGTTAATATTTGATAAAATGAACATCAAAACCCATTATTTGAATAAAGTGAGGATTAAAACCCATTATTTGTAAAAAATTAACACCAGAACTCATATTTAGATAGTTAAAATGACTATTTTTCAAATTATTCAAGATCATTTTATCGTTTTTTGAGCTTATAATACATACCTAAACATATTTAAAAATAATTTGATCATTCTCAAAACAAAAAGTAAACAATATTTTCATGAACTTAATTCGAAAATTAAAGGTTAAGTTGTTAAGCCCAATATTATTGATTTAAATGCAAATTAACGATAACACATTCCAATAAAAAATAATTGTTTCTCCAGTTTATGAATTTAATTTTATATGTGTTATGACCAGCATCTAAAAAGAGAAAATTGTGAAGTATTTGGACCAACAAAATAATAAAGATTGAGTTTTATCTTTTAGCCACAGAGATATATTTTATTTAGAGATTTACAGCCACGCAGCAAATACCGGTTTCCATGGTGACTAAACAAAGGATGAAAAACTGAAAAGACTACTATATTTCCTGACATCGTGGACCGATAACCGTGAAAATAAGTGGTAGTTTGTCAAAATCTGTTTAGTCATTTCTTCGTAATTTCTATTACCGGAAACGGGTTTATAAAATTATTTATAAGGTAAGGACTCTTCAAAATAAAATACAAACAATGATATTATATGTAAATGTTCGTGATTATTGAATAAATACAAAGCATATTGTCGCTACACTTATAAAATGTAACGTATATGATGAGACATCGTAGCCCTCACAAAGATCTACCTTCGTCCTAGCTAAAGTTACTTTGCGTATTGTACTTGTAACTGTAAATAAAATACAAGTGGTTTTATATTCACTAGGACATTAAAAATTGAGTCATAAGACAGATCTTAATAAATATATTGTTAAATTTAAAATGTAATGTAATATAAGAGTTTAAAGTTAGAGCTATCAAAAATATGATAAATACTTTAAGTATTACTCATAGTCGAAATACTGATACAGTTTTATCTCAACACTCTTACATGTTTTTAAACTCTAGAATGGCTCTGTATATATATATATATATATATATATAATATTACATCGGAATTGACTGGCAAGGTGGTATTTTAATATTCATACTTAATATTTCAATAAAGAAGAAAACGTATTGTGTAGTGGTAATAAATGCTTTAACCACACTTATATAACATTACCGAACTTAAACTAACCTAGCCAAGGAGATATATTTAATAATATCAATATTCTGCAAGGTCATGGTTCTATAAATGCTGAATATTAATTTTATTTTAAGGGAAGAGGGATTAATTCAATATAAGCCGCTTTATTTTAAAACGTAAATATTTTTCTGTCTGTTTTTCAGGACTAATTGATGTGATAATACGTAGAATGTAAGAAAGTTCACTTTTAGTGACAAACGTTAATATTTCCTCGAGTAATTTTTACCCAACAAGAAAATGAGGAAAAAATGAGAACCCCAAATTAAACATGATTCGCAAACTTATCCTCAACCGTTTTCGGAAGTAAATATAACGAGAATAACGCCTTATACCATTTTGCCATAGTTAAGGTGATTTTAAAATCAAATTAAAATCCTCCACCTAAACAATCTAAAATTATTTTATCTGAGAAAAACAATTCTGATAAAATGACTTTCCCTAGAAATAGCAGCTTGATTAACAACCTAATAATATTTCCATAGAAGGGAGCGGATGAATTAGTCGCCATTGAGCGGTTTCTTGCTCGACACGTCCATCCAAGCTGAACGCTGATAACAGAGGGCTCCTCCTAGGACGGGAACATTGCGTGGAAACTGACGCGATTAAGGAGGTGACAGAACCTGAGGATCCCGATACGGGTTAGTCATAATCCTTCGTCTCGAAACTTTGTGGGTGTTCGTGTAGCCTGCCTTCATCTCTCTCTCTCTCTGACACACACACACACACAC
>CABFVX010004274.1:0-34720 GCA_902151425.1 Timema shepardi | reverse complement strand
CACACACACACACACACACACACACACACACACACACACACACACACACACACACACGGGCAGGAGATCGCTCTCAAACAGACAAAGGTGTGAGTATAACTTCAAACGTAGCCCAGACCCAATAAATTACACACGTCGTGAAGGAAGAAAGTGGTTTAGTGATTAAAAGCGAACAGCAACTAATTAACAGCTTCTCATATTCATTGATGAGCAACTTTACTTTAGAACAATTATCTTGATGCCTTAAAGAATTGGGAGGTTGGGGGGAACTAATCTTGTATGTCAAGATTCAATACTGACCGACTGCATTTCTTTTCTACATAACAACAAACATTTAAAATGATGTGGAATTCCATTTTAGTTACATTACTTTTTTACTATTTGGCTTATTTTGCTTCACACATACTAAAATATTAAAATAAATATCTCAATTTTTACTAAAAAGAGTGAGAAACTGTGTGGTGTGCATCCTGCAGTCTATAAGAACATCAAATTAATTTGTAATCAATTTAATTGATAAGACGAATCTCACCCAGTTCTCCGAGGGGACAAAGTCCAGCCTTTAAAACAAGAACATTTCCCACATATTCAGTTCCAATTGCAAACATTTTAAAATTATTCAATAATTGGTTTGATATATCACATTCATTTGTTTCTGTTAACCAAAACGATAATTACAAAAAGCATGTGGATTGGACGAGAATAAATAAGCTACTTTACTTAAGTAAATACAAATGTTGCTTGTACAAAGTTCAAGGGGTATTTTAATAATTCAACTCTAGTGGGGAGGGGTTATCTTACACACTCCTCCCTAGGTCATAAATTATATTAATTGAAATTTAAATCAAATGAAGTAAATTTGAATGAACTGACACTAGAATGCCCGCATCACGCTTGTATATATTAAAAAAAAACTGTGGCTTGTAATTTATACGTAAAAGGGAACTATTAATTCTGTTTTTTCCCCCATTTAGTAAATTTTCTTTTTTGAAAATGAACCATGCTCATATATATTGTTTTTAAATCACAAAAATGTTTGACACAATATTTGTAACTATTTATTATTTAATGACTACGGCAATCTTTAAGACCAATAAAATTTAGGATAAAGGTTCGGCCAGACTGTCGAGTGAGCGCGTGATTATCAGATATCTCTCGATAGTTGTTGACGAGGAGACAAAGGATCGAATCTTGGCTCAGTGAGCTGAGGGTAGTTTTGACAAGTAATTTATTTCTGTGATTTTCCCATCCTCTTTGCGCTAAAGAAGGCCTACTTTGATTATAATATTAGAAGTATTTTAGCATATCACATATATATTTATATATATGGTTTATGGTCTTACCAATTAAATCGAACAACTGCCAGCTCCGAGCCGAGAGTCAAACTTCGCCCAATAGAGACCACCGCCAACACAACGACCATGCTAAGAGATGCCAGTTTAGAAGGAACCAGTGCCACCCAGTCGTTTCGAGAATAAAATAGACGTTCTCGTTGTCACGCACGTCCCCCCCTCCCCCCTGTGTTGAACAGGAGAGACGGGATCAAAGAGTTTAACCAGTTTTGTGCATCGTATAAAAGACCGTCCATGAAGATAGACTGCACTCTTAGACTGGACGTGGTGGTAGTTAGACGAAGCAGAGGCTTCAAGGACTTAAATGTAAGGAGAAATTCACTTTCGGCCAATACTTTTATAAATTAGTAAAGTCCAGTATTATTCTTAGTTTTCTAGGAGATTGAGTTAACTTTGAACTACTTACCTTGTGAATTATATTTCACAATGATTTACTTGGGAGAGTTCATTAATAATATTATATAGTAATATTCAAATTTATTAATGTTATGCTTGGTATTCATAAACATTGAATTAACTTTGTTTCGCGTAACATTCCTATGGTATCTAAATGAAAACATTTAAATTTGTATGCAATATTTTCTTTTCGGAAATATTTATGATTATAGTTTCTCATATTCGATATGATGGTCCGCTATATAATTTAGGACTTAGGCTCTTTACGGCTAATTAAGATTTGATTAAATGTATGGATTGTTTTTTTGTCGCCGTGATTAAACCTTTGAGTTTTAAGAGTAATATATAATTCTGTGGAAATTGCGAGCTTTGATAGAGGATAATCTAGAGATTTTCCTTGCTATTTGTTATTATTGAAGATAGATATTTACCCGATCCATTTGAACGGTCTTAATGTAATGGTTCGCGATTCTTACGAATTGTAAACGAAGGTCATTGCTGTTTATTGTATCTATGTGTAACAAGTTTAAATTTCTTCTAAATATATGCATGTTGTTAAAAATTTTGACATACATTTAATAAACTTGCTATTTAATATTATATTTCAGCCATGTTATACCTAAATTTAGGAAAGTCCACTATCCATGCACCTTGTTTTAGTTTCAACTTTAACCTGTCCATATAATATTTATAAATGTCTGAAGGGGGACCACTTTCTCTGGGACGTGTTATGTACCCAGCATTGTCCAAACAGTAACTCACACGGCTCACTCCTATTTGTTTATTTACCTTTTATAAATACAATAGGATATATTTTCTTTTCGTGTATTTGTGACCCTCTAATTCTAGAAATAGGGTCACAAGATGGCGGGATGATTGCGAGTGTTGAAAGCAATTATTCTAAACCTCTGGGCTGCATACAATAAGGATAAATGTTACGCCAATAAAACATAATTAGCGTGGTCGATTAAAGCGAGTAAATAAATTAAATAGTAAAAAGTATCAGTTACCAATACAAGCTTAAAATGAAGTTTTCCCGGCCAGTCGTCACAAACTCTGACGTCATGCGCTGTAGCTCGCACCTACCTCCTACCTTGTATAGTCATAGTACCATTGGGAAAGTTCTAGACGGAGACGAGAGAGAGAGGGATAGGGTGTTATGAGGTGGACTGGATAGAACTAGCTCAAGATAGGGATAGGGTGCTATGAGATGGACTGGATAGAACCAGCTCAAGATAGGGATAGGGTGTATACCGTGGTTCGGATCCCACGTTAAACTGTAGGTCCTCCATTTCATCCCACAATCACCCTACCACTACACATTAGCGTAAGTGCGTACTACCCGAACGGGTAGGAAGACGCGGTGATAATAATAATTCAGGGTATTGACCCAATGGGATGAGACCAGTGGGAGGACCTAGACGCAGATGTGAGGATTACATTAGAAGGGACCTGAAAGATATGGGGTGTAATGAGATGGACTGGATAGAACCAGCTCAAGATAAGGATAGGGTGTAATGAGATGGACTGGATAGAACTAGCTCAAGATAGAGATATGGTGTAATGAGGTAGACAGAATATAACTAGCTCAAGGTAGAGATAGGGTGTAATGAGATGGACTGGATAGAACCAGCTCAAGATAGGGATAGGGTGTAATGAGATGGACTGGATAGAACCAGCTCAAGATAGGGATAGGGTGTAATGAGATGGACTGGATAGAACCAGCTCAAGATAGAGATAGGGTGTAATGAGGTGGACTGAATAGAACCAGCTCAAGATAGGGATAGGGTGTAATGAGATGGACTGGATAGAACCAGCTCAAGATAGAGATAGGGTGTAATGAGGTGGACTGGATAGAACTAGCTCAAGATGGAGATAGGGTGTAATGAGGTGGACTGGATAGAACTAACTTAATATTTGGATGGGTGGCGTACATTTATACGTATGGTAGTTAGCTTTCGATTTCATGATGCCATAGAGTAAGTAAGTAAATACAATATATTATTCTCGAAAAAATTAAAACACTTACATTATATTCAATATTAAAGATTAGTTTTTTTTAAATGCATTGTGTTCTTGATAGGATATTTACCTAAGAGTTTTTATATCTTTTAGTTCACAGCCTGGCCGCCAGTGCACTAAGCTTGTGATTTCCACAGCCCAAAGAAATGATTGTTGTATAGTTCATAACTTGGAGGTTATGGTATTTGGGTTAATGGTTGGATGGTAAAATATATGAAGAAAAGAGTTTGCAAGTTTAAGAAATAATATTAGTAAATCATTACCCAATCTTTTTAATACGGTAAGAGAGCCTAAGTGAATAAACAGGAAGTATAATACTTAAGTATCGAGGTATTTATGAAACTAGCCTTATCACAAAGAATCCTTTGAGAATAGAATTTATTACGTTATAAATATAACATTTTACTAAATATCTGGTATATTTGTGGCTACAGCAGTTCATATGTTTTTCATCCATCCACATGTCAGAAATTATTCTTAGGTATATAACAATAAATTAAATAATGTGTTTGTTTAGAATTTAAGGTGGCCGCCTACCGTAGGCATTTCTTGCAGACGTTCAAAAATTATTTGTTATTTTAGAAGTGGTTATTAAAATCGTGGTTCATGCCGAAATGGAAAGTAAATATATTTGCATTTTTAATAAAATTTCTGAGAACTGTGAAACTATCTTATTTTCAACGACATTTTTAAGAGAAAGGCCACGATTTTAATCATTAACTTGAGTTTATGTTTTGAGATATAAATTTAGTCATCCTTGAACAGATGGCAAAAGAAAGCATTAAATATCATTGAAGATTATTTTAGTGGTTTTTGGAGCTTAAGAAATGTCAGTCTTTAAATAAATAATTCGGCGTTAGGTGGCGTTAGGTGGCGCTTTCAACATGAGATTCACAATAATAATACTGATTTGGTCAAAACGCTGTACTGATATTTAAACTTTAAAACACCAAATCATATCATTCTTGAATAAAACTTAATACTAGTTGCGTGGCGTACCATTACGTGATGATAGAGTAAGCAAAGTTTGTTTATTTTTATTTATTTATTTGAGGTATTTAACTTGAACTTTCTGAACCGACTGATTATAACAGTGCATAATTTTTTTTATAAACGAGAGAAAAAGGGCTTACCCCTTTGGCCGGGTAAGGTATTTACACACACCGTTCAGAGATATTTTACATGCCACAATCGACATGGAACCGATGGTTTTACTTACCATCCGAGAGAAGTTGTGCTACATATTTTTTTTAATCGCCCATGAAAAGTCGTTTGACCCCAACTGAGTTTTAAACTATGAACATCGGGTTCTGAATAGAGGTCTTCACCCGCAAGATCACCGAAGTCAACCAGTTTGTTAATACTGTACCTACGATATGATATACCCCCCTCGCCAACCCCCGGAAAATCCCTTCACCATAGCGCAGGCGATAGCGCATCTTGCTATTGAACTAAAGGCCCCAAGTTAGATTCCTGGTATGGCCGGAAATTCATCTTTAGTGAAATGATGATTTCCCCTTTCACGGTGATGTATTGATAGCCAAATTGGCTGGATTCTGTGTCTTTTTAATTTAGTTTTTAAGTCGTTTGTTGATATAATTAGCTGGTTCAGAAAGTGACAGTGAAATACATTGATTTTTTTTTTAAATACATTAAAATAAAGTTGTTTATATTTTCTATAAATGCTCTTCTCTGAAAGGCTGATAATTGTTCGGCTGAGTAATTAACAGTTAGGGTGTAAAGTTTCAAATAACTCTGCTTACTCTGGCGACACCCCACGATCCGGGACTGCTAACCTCCCTCCTCCTCCTTCATTTGATCAGACACGAAGATGGTCGATATCAGACAAGACAGTGAAGTGAGGCTGAGACTGGAGCTGTTGAGCATCTTGGATTGTACAGTCTGTTTCTGCTGCATGGGACCACCGATATTCCAGTGCCGGCAAGGCCACAGCATCTGCCAGAAGTGCAAGGACAGGGTGTCCTCCTGCCCGACCTGCAGAGACACGTCCGTCGTCATCAGGAACCGGATGGCGGAACGGCTGTCGACCAGCGTGGAGCTACCCTGTCGGTACAGGCAGTACGGTTGTCCGGGGAGGCTATCTCTGGGGTTACTGGTGAACCACGAGAACGGCTGTCGTTTCAAGCTTTACAAGTGCCGGGCTGGGGTGACCAACAAACCGGGACCCGTCCCGAGATGCGGTTGGAAAGGGGTCAAGTCCAAACTTTACGATCACGTGGTGAAAGCTCACAACCTCCCGGTTTTAAACACCGCCAACCAGAACTGCTTCGTATCCAACTATGACCTCACCTCCTGTCGAAACAAGACGACCTTGGGGATAGCTTTCGGGGAGTTGTTCTGGCTCCACGAGAAGTGTTGCCCTTACAAAAGGGGGCTCTTCAAGACCATCCAACATGTCAGTCCCCCGGAGGAAGGTAAGAAATACGTGTACGAGATCGCCGTGCAAAAGAGTATCCTCTCCGATATGAAGATGGTTTTCCGGAACTCTGTGGCCGACGATATACCTGACGCTGAGAGCATATTTGCGTCTCGGGAGTGTTTTTACCTGGATTATGATATTTTACCCAAATTCCTTCACGAAGGAAAACTCTCCTTTATGATTAGTACAAACTCAGCGATTAATGGCCCCCTTAATAAGTTATGAATCAATATATAACTTTAGCTTTAAGCTAAATATCTATTACTCATTTATTTTATCCTTGTATTCTATTTTTTTTAACCTATTTTCTATAATTTATTATTATTATTATTATTATCACTTACCCCATTAAAATACAAGAATTTCATGGGGAATTAAAATTTGTATGAATTTTATTACAAATTAATTTTTTTTTTCTTACTCTTCTTAACTATACAATGTTGATTCTTAGGACAAAAATAATTAATAAGATTAAATAAATTTTATTTTCATTGAAGGCTATTTGATTATTATTCAAAGTGTATTAATATTTTAAGAATCACTTGGGCAGCAGATTTATGGTTATTTTATTCTCAAGAGTTTTCTTCTGGTTTTACATAATATGGTCTTATTTTATAAAATGTTATCTGGAATACGATTTAAATCATTCGAATAATATTGTGGAGTAATTCTATTTTAAAACTCTTGAGAATTTTTCTTTTCACTCATTAGAATACTCATTTGTTATGTATCAACGGGAATACATTTACATGTGTGATTGGTCAAATGGGAACATATTTAGAGAGGCTATATCACGGGTATAGTCCTAACAAGCTTTGCTTATACTGGCGACACCATACGAAACGTCATTGGAATTTTACCATTGATCTGAGATGTTAAGTACAATCGTTTCTACCCACGCACTATTTAAATGATGTTCCAATATAATATTATAAACCTATTATATAATTCCCCCTTATACCGTCTAAAAAAACCTGATTTGGATATCTTACCACTATTTTTTTAGATATATTTTATTTCTCTTGAAGAAGGCACTTGATAGAGGGACACAAACAAACATTGAGCTAAAGGAAACGGTAATTTATCAATAAGACAATGTTTGAGATTTGAACTTTGACCACCTGGTCATAGGTATTTCAGTCTACTGCATCACCAAAACCATAGACCATGTGACCATCGATGTAAGTTTTTATTTCTCCTCAAAGGGGGATGGAAGGTGACGCAAGGGGAAAAAAACAGAGTTTTTGCAGGGTTTTTTGGGCAAAAACTTTTTATTTTGCCAAAATAAAATAAATTATTGCACCAGTAAAAAACATAAAGTTTAATTTTATTCGCACGGTATAAACAATTGTTTAATATTTGTCATGAGCATAGCGACATAAGATTAAGTGCTTTTAAATTAAAGAGAATATGTTTTCATTAATCTCCAGTACATCTTTGACAGCTAACCTATTCGAGAAATGTTTAGGTCACCATGTGAAGAAAATTATTATTATTATTATTATTATTATTATTATTATTATTATTATTATTATTATTATTAGCACCACATCTTACTACCCGTTCGGGTTTTGGAGTGAGGGAATATTAGAGAGTACTTAGTATCTATGATGAGACGTGGGGTGAGGGAATATTAGAGAGTACTTAGTATCTATAATTAGACGTGAGGGAATATTAGAGAGTACTTAGTATCTATAATGAGACGTGGGGGAATATTAGAGAGTACTTAGTATCTATGATGAGACGTGGGGTGTGGGAATATTATAGAGTACTTAGTATCTATAATTAGACGTGAGGGAATATTAGAGTACTTAGTATCTATAATGAGACGTGGGGTGAGGGAATATTAGAGAGTACTTAGTATCTATAATGAGACGTGGGGTGAGGGAATTGGATAGAACTAGCTCAAGATAGGGATAGGGTGCTATGAGATGGACTGGATAGAACCAGCTCAAGATAGGGATAGGGTGTAATGAGGTGGACTAGATAGAACCAGCTCAAAGCTGAGGAAGGAATAAGTTAAAGGGTAATATACCCGCATTTGCAAGAAAGGAGAGTGGGAAACCATTTAAAAATCATCAGTAGACCCAACCGTGAGGCTAACGCGGATCTACCCGTCATCGATAGGCCTATTTAGCATGGGAGTGACGCCTTATACTGTTAGACCACTGAAGAGGGTTATGCATCTATTCAATAGACACTTAACAAAAATTAATGCTCTAGATAAATGTATATAAACTTTTATAGGAAGACTTTTAGTCGTCAGTGTTGGTAACTTAAAATATAATAGTGTATCTGATTGTAAGTGAACCTCAAGGTGTGTGTATAAATATAGAGATATCAACCATATCAAGAGAATATGCTTTCATTTACACTGAGTGAGACGGGGTTAGAACCCCGACCTCTCCTTGACTGGAAAACTAGATAACATCAGACGTGCCTACCAGTAAGAGTTTCTTTTACTGCTTTCTAAATTAATAACTTAATTTTTCTCTTATTAACAATATTTTTAGTTTCATATTTAATTAATGTGGTGGTGCTAATTAAACATATAGTGTGTAAATTATATAACAATACATTGTTGAGCTTATGAATTATTCTTCAAGCCTCCCAAATAATAATTAAATAGTAACAACAGCTATGGTGTGTATAGCATAATATTTACAATTCTAGATTTATAGCTAGAATTTGTTAATATTGTTTACATGTATTAAATAAAAATGAAATGGTTAACTTTATTTTTACTCATTTGGCAAACATCGGAATAAATTATCCAATTTTAATTCTATTTTTTTTTAAATTCTATTGGCCCCCCATCCCGCTTTGTGATTCAGCCCAAAATTTAAACATCACCAAACTTTTTTTTCACGCATTTCAATATTTGATGGTAATCCAGTTATTACGGCGTTGGTCAGCCATACGAGAGCGAAGCCTGTCGAGAATATATTTTTTCAAACATTCACGTTGTAGTAATTTGTAATTGGTTTTGTCTCCGGTCTTGTGACGTGGCCGGAATAAATCTCATTGGTTGGGACTGCTGAAGGCTTCGTTAGCCTCATTAATTAATGTGAGCATAAACGCGGCGAATACTATTATTTGGTCGGTCACATCACTGCTCATTTTACTATTGATGAGTCGGTTCGTTGTATCTATAATGAGACGTGGGGTGAGGCAATATTAGAGAGTACTTAGTATCTATAATGAGACGTGGGGTGAGGCAATATTAGAGAGTACTTAGTATCTATAATGAGACGTGGGGTGAGGGAATATTAGAGAGTACTTAGTATCTATAATGAGACGTGGGGTGAGGGAATATTAGAGAGTACTTAGTATCTATGATGAGACGTGGGGTGAGGGAATATTAGAGAGTACTTAGTATCTATAATGAGACGTGGGGTGAGGGAATATTAGAGAGTACTTAGTATCTATAATGAGACGTGGGGTGAGGGAATATTAGAGAGTACTTAGTATCTATGATGAGACTTGGGGTGAGGGAATATTAGAGAGTGCTTAGTATCTATGATGAGACTTGGGGTGAGGGAATATTAGAGAGTGCTTAGTATCTATAATGAGACGTGGGGTGAGGGAATATTAGATAGTGCTTAGTACTGCTAGATGGCCCACGGACTGTTGGAATATGAACTTTGGCATTGCCACATATATTAATGATCTGTGCCCAGTGGCGTTTTGTGGAATGTTGTCAGGGTAAGCAGAGTTGGTTAGAACCGAACGTGTGAATTGTTCTCATCACTAAATAAAACATTTATTGGCCAGCCATTAATGATAAGACATCCCCAAGCGAGGTTTACATATATGAGCCAACGTGTGATTGGTCAAATGGAGTCTAAGTAGGGAAATAATATCACACATACAATTTAACTAGTTCAGCTTAACCTGTCAACACTCCACGACACGACATTGCTTCTATCTCGCCTCGGCTACTTTAGTGTTGCTTTATTTCGAAACATGAATACAATTTGTTGCATAATATGTCATCTCAGTTTCCTCTAAAAGGTAAAAAGCTCGCTTCCAATATGATAAACTTTATAGCCGTGGTGTAAAAGAGTCTGGGTAATAATACGTTCTGTCTGGGTAAACGTAGGGAACATAACTTACTGGCTAGAAGGGTATTCTCCATAAAGTTACCGTTTCAAAGGTTGGAGTTTCTATTCAACATTACTCCAGTAGTAGTTTCACTAAATACAATATAATAAGGTCTGGCACTGAACTTGTTGAACTCGCCGGTTTACAATCCACACACTTCAGCTCTCAAATGTGTGTTTGCCGGGTTGAACACTATAGTTAATAAAGATAATTAGAGTGTGATATATTGGCTTACTGACAAACCTTCTTGTAATACCAATACTCATATAGAATTGATGTATTTTATATTATAATGTTTAAACTTATGTATTTACACTAGATACAGTTTTGTGTGTTTAATATGATCAAACTCCTGTGGACTAAATGTGATAATTCATGCATGAACTACCAAACACATAATTAAACACACATTTTAAATTGAAAAAAGACAAGGGGACACAGGAACCTAACCCAGGATCTTTGACTTGGAACACCTAAGCTCTACCACTGAGCTATCCAGGGTACCCAGAGTCCTTATTCACTCATATTTTAAACAGAATAACTGTACTATTAGATGGGTGCGCTATCTAATACCTCGTGATCTTAATTGATCATATTTAACACGATTTACACACGTCCATCACAGACTTTGCCTTCTAATATGGTTGAAGAATGACCCTGGGCATGGGACGACTCAGTGGTTATAGCATTGGCCTACTAAACTAACGGTCCCAGGTTCAATCCCCGTGTCCACTTGTCATTTTCACTTAAAAGAATATTCTGCTATAACCACACTTACCACGAAACATCTAGTCATTCTCTCTTGGCTAGATTCAGATACTGCCCCTCTACATCGCTGCAGTTAACTTTGAAGGCATTCAATAGTGCCAATGAAATCATATTTAACTGAGATTTCATTTAAACAATGAAAGTTTTCAGTCCTACCTTGAAAGGCTAAACCCTAGCCCTATACTATAAGCTGCTCTTTAGTATAGCCAAGCAAACAAAGTTTATTAACTCTGTTTAAACAAAGTGAGAGGGAGCCTTCCTTCTCATCAGAGACGGTACCTGCCACGCCACTGCTCAAATTAAGCTGTACAGTCCACAATTACCCGCACAATGGTGTTCCTTATCTGTCCAAATTAATCCGCTCATAGCTATTGCCGTCCGGTTAACTTCCTTGTGTGTACGGAACGTGGAGGTCCAGCAGGACTGAGGCTATTATCCTCAAGTTACGTAAACAAACAGTTCGCCTTCACTCATTATACAATGGGACGCTTCCATTTACCTTTTTATACACATATAACACTTATAAAGAACATTTTGATGGAAAGCAACCAATATTGGAAATATACCAGGTGATCTGGAGATTGAAGCAGAAGATGAGGTAGAGGAATATGAAAAAGGACGCTGCATTTTAAAGAGTGAAACGGGGAGAAAAATAAATGACATAAGAAGAAGGAAATCTGCTGGACATTACGATGTACCAGCTTACCTTTTGAAGGAACTAGGTAAAAAACGGATTAATGGCTCTGACAAAACTTATGAAACAGGAGAATGGCCCAAGAATTTTCTAAACTTAGCCATGGTTGATCTAAAGAAGAAAAAACAAATCAATAAAAGCAGTGACTACAGGATCAACAGCCTCATCTCTCGTGTGGGGAAGATCGTGTCAAGAATACTCAACAGGTCACTGGAACAGAAAACAAAGTGTGAGAGAAGAAAACCAATTTGGATTCAGAAAAGGAACCATAGAAGTGATAGATATGATTAAAATAAGTTCAGAGAGAGTGCTAGAAACCAAGGAAGAGGTCTACATTGGTATCATCGACTGGTAAAAGGTGTTTGGTTGAGTGAAGTGAAAGAAACTGATGGAAATACTCGAGAAGAACGGCATGAACTGGAGACAGAGGGAGATCAACATCGTACAGATAGGAAGAGGAGTGATGTTGTGTGTCACCCAGTCTGTACAACTTGTATGGATGGAGAGTGGCTGGTTAGGGAAGTCCTGGGAGGACGTCATCAAAACAAACATGAACTGGAGACAGAGGGAGATCAACATCGTACAGATAGGAAGAGGAGTGATGTTGTGTGTCACCCAGTCTGTACAACTTGTATGGAGAGTGGCTGGTTAGGGAAGTCCTGGGAGGACGCGTCATCAACACAAACATGCCATGCTGGCAAAAATAAAAAAGAGTTACACGAACTTATGGACCGACTGGTGGAGGGAGAAATAAGATAAGGCATGGAGATAAACAGTGAGAAGGTGATTTAAAAATATAAAGAGCTGCTGAGAATCTAAATTGAAAACGGGGAGTTCGAAAACACTTATCAGTTCAAGTAGCTGTGAAGTCTGCTGACAAAGGATGCCCACTGCACCAAGAAATTAGATAGAGGATCACCAGAGCCAGGGAGTCTTTCAACCAGAAGTTACTACTGACCAGCAAGTTGAGTTTGCAACTGAGGAAGAAACTGGTTAAATGCAACATTTGGAGCATCAAACTGTATGGAGCAGAAACTTGGACTCTTAGGAAGATGGAAAATAAGTACTTGGAGAGCTTTGGAATGTGGTACTGGAGAAGATTCGAGAAGACCAGGGGGACAAACAGGGGGCAAAGGAACAAGTCCTGAGAAGAGTGGGTGAGAAGAGAAACATTTTGGATGTGATTTGTCGGTGCAAAACAAACTGGATCGAACACATCCTTAGGAGGAACTGTCTTCTGTATGATGTCGTGGAAGAAAAGGTTGAGGGAAAGAGGAGCTTAGGAAGAAGAAGGATTCAAATATTGGATGACTTGAAGGAAATTCTGGGAGTTGGAGGAAGCATAGGACAGGGTGCATTGGCGGTATAAGCTCACTGACAAAATGAATGCACCTGTCGTGAGACAGAACAAGTAATAACATATAAATTATAGACTAATTTTAAAATCTGATTCTTTTAAGGATTCAGTATAAAAATTAATTTTTTAAGTATTATGGAATGAGGTAAAACTAAAATCATCTCACTTTTTAAATAATATGATGAAAGTGAGGCACAAATGCTTTATTTTTATTTGACATAACATGTTTTTGCCACGTTTTTTGTATTTAATGATATTCAAATTATTTCTTCCTTAAATTTCTTTAGTCTAATTTGAAGTGAACCATTTTAAAAATTGCTACCCATAAATTAAAGGACAATGTATAAAGCTTTATTTTATTTTGTTAGATTATAAAAAAATGATGTGCTAGTAATATTCTTTTCCGATAAATAAAAAATGAAAGTGCAGATCTACTTTAAATGGAATAAAGCTTTGGCCAAGCTTGAAAAATTGTCTTAACAAAAGTGTATTGATTCGATTGTCTTAATTTTAAACATTGTTTAGTCAATCTTATTCAATGAGCAGTTGCGTGCGTGCATCATATGTACCATACATATAACAAGCTCTGAATAACGATTAGAATTCATCTTATAACAAATAAAAAAGTAGCCACTATTGACAAAAAGTAAATATATTCTCTACAAACCATGTGTTGTATAACTGCCAATATTGACACTTTTGACAACTCGACAGTAGTTGGCTCGTGAGAAATATATTAAAGTAGACACAGTCAGTTTGGAACTCCCATAAAAGTTGTCTCCGATGGAAATTCCAATATTTGATCTAGATACAGATCTCACCTAACTGTGACGAGGATGGGAATCATTTCTAAACTTGACACGTGAGTTGTAACCTGTTACTGGCGGGCAATATTTCTATACTGACACGTGAGTTGTAACATGTTACTGGTGGGCAATATTTCTATACTGACACGTGAGTTGTAACATGTTACTGGTGGGCAATATTTCTATACTGACACGTGAGTTGTAACATGTTACTGGTGGGCAATATTTCTATACTGACACGTGAGTTGTAACATGTTACTGGTGGGCAATATTTCTATACGGACACGTGAGTTGTAACCTGTTACTGGTGGGCAATATTTCTATACTGACACGTGAGTTGTAACCTGTTACTGGTGGGCAATATTTCAACACTAACAATGGTGGTTACAATATGTTGAATTACCAGTTACGAAGGTTTCAATCTCTGTTGGGGTTAGTTTTCCCATTCTTCTAAACCAAGAGTAGGCACACATGTGTGGGCCCTGATGGACCCATACACCTAGCTAAGGTGCAGAGATCACCACCCATTTCTTCACTCTACTTGTTATTTATCGTTCCGGTCGATAAAACATCTTAAATCAATCTTTCCTCAAAGAATTGTCTTCCTTCACCTTCAGACAAAGAAATATAGAATCAATAAATCTACCTTTCTATATTAATAATTTAAATATCGGTTACTGATTACGACAGATCAATGCTATTTTGGTCACCCAAATATTGTTTGAAAATATTTGTTTATTTTGCGGGTTTAGAAGAATCAAAGGTCGACCTTTAAGGATTATAGATTCTTTTTACAGGATGGACTGATTGTTGTGGGATGTACTAACTTTGATCTACACGATGGTCCAGCTGAAATAGTCTTGGAATTTACACCTCTTGGTTAAGTCATCATTAACCTTGGTGCTGAATTGATTATTAAGAATATTAAGAAACAGACTTCTGTATTATATCATTCCAGATGTTTCTATTGTGGCATTACTGTTATTAGTAAGTTTTTAACAAGTTGACCAAAGGCATACAAAGTTTTAACTCGCTCAGTTACACGCATAAGAACCTCAAGTTATATCAATAACTGACATTGTCTGGGATACTATATATATATATATATATATATATATATATATATATATATATATATATATGTGTGTGTGTGTTTACTTATTTGAATCCTAAACGGTCGAAACACATTTTTTGAAGGAGCTATTTGGAACATTTTTATATCAATATAAATATTTACATAATTGACATACACATAAATATTAATGATCAATATAATTTGCAAAATTTTTATTTATATAATTTTTTTCATATTTTATGTTTATATAATATTTGACCTTCAAAGCGCAATGGTTAGTCAAGACCCGGTTTATAAGAGCCGCCAAAACTGGGTCGTATTTTATTTGTTTCAACTATTACTATTTGCAAACAGTTTAGTCAAAATTGAATTAAATATATTAACTTTAAGATTTTAATCTATTTCCCCCTAAAGTCTAAAATTCCACGAGTATTTTATGGAAACCATTTTATTTTCTACATTTTAACTCAATTGAAGGGAAATCTACCAATTTGACTTTAGTTGTGTGTCTGATATTAAAACTAATTACTGTATAATATTAGAGTTGGTGAAGTCGAGAGACCAGGATGAGGGTTGTGTAAGTTACAGAGAAAATGACGACTGTGACACTTTTTAGTAATTATATTGTTACTAGAAGTAGTACGAGGCGTCTCTATCGAAATACCGCAAACTAGACTGCGGAGATTGGGGTTCTAATCTCGGTTGGGGGTACTGAGTATTTGTTTCCGGTTACACTTCCTCTCTACTCAACCTTACTCGCATGAGTGTAATTATTACATCTCGAGGGATAGTAAGACACACACATGCCTATCTTATTTAACCGTATGAAACTAAATGAATAGGTGACCTGACGGTCTAGGGGTAAGGTGTCAGACTTCTATCCTGGCGGCCGGGGTTCAATCCTCGGTCCCGGCACAGATTTATCTGATTACCAAACCCTTCCTTCACCTCTGACAAGACATCTTGTGAATGTGAGGAATGCCAGGCCTCCACCGTGGTTCGGATCCCACGTTAAACTGTAGGTCCTCCATTTCATCTCACAATCACCCTACCATTACACATTAGCGTAAGTGCGTATAATCCGAACGGGTAGTAAGACGTGGTGCTAATAATAATAATAATAACTAACTAAATAAAGGTGGATACTTGCCAGGGGAACGTTTCTCCCCAAAGAGTTGTTTTAAAATGGCGAATAAATAGCCCACGGTCTATAAACACATTCATTCTCTCGCCACCAACCTAATGAAGGGGGGAGGTGTCAACCGGCGACCCTTCTCCCCTCTCATTACGCCACTGGTCGCGAAAGAACCCCACTCACTAATGAGGCGCCAGATTTATTTTTCTTCTTTTTCTCGTCACGAAAATCCACTTGCGGCCCCTACAAGTTCTTTACAAGACTTGTCGAGGGTTTCTTCCCCTTCTTTCTGAAGACTTGCCCTTTCCAACGGTCTCCTCACGGGGGGGGGGAGGGGGGTCCTCTTTAACAAAAATAATAAGACGGGGAAGGACAAGTCCACGTCACTTTCAAGATCGACCAAACTTTACGGTAAATTATTGACGAGTTGGTCTCTGTTTTAACTTGACCTGGTCATGAATAGCGTGCGGTTAGTGTTTGTTGTATGACGGGTTGGAATCCCGGACTCGCGCTGTTTGTGACGAGAGAATATCGCCCGTCAATGATCTGTTCTCTGGAGCTCTTTCACGTTATAATACACATCACCGCGTCCTTTTTACTACCTGTATGTATGATAGTTACTCTGGTTAGGTGATGATGAGGAAATGTACCCACATTCGCTTGGAATAAGAATGGAAACCCATTTAGAAAAACCATCTTCAGTAAACCCGACTGCTATTCGAACCTCAACCTCTCCATCATCAGAAGGCAGTGAGAATGACGCCTTAGACTATTCGGCCACTGAAGGGCGTCCTATGGTTCGGTCTGCGGAACACAGTTTAGAAATCGCCTGTGTTTGTTGACTACACCAAATGTACCGAAAAATCGTTATTTAGTGAAATTGTATTTACAAATTTAGGCCTACTGACTCAAATTATAACAAATTAAACTATTGAATAAAAACAGGTTCAAACAAAGGATATTATTAATTTAATAACTTTTCTGATGGAAACAACAAATATTTGTATTTTAATCATTTTAAATAAAGAAGTTTGTACATAAAATGGAGTTTTGCAATATATATATCACATATTTATAATACAAACAAGTAAGTTATACAATTTTATTTTTCACTATCATGTCAAACACCCACCAAATATACATTCTAAGCAAAATAATTATAGCCATTTTTAAAATAATTCTACTTTTAAAGATCACTCCTCAATAAATTACCATTGATTGAAGGGCAAGACGAAAACAATATAACATTCTTCAGGTGAGGCCTGATAAATGTAACTGGCAGAAAGAGTCACATGTGGACAGACAAACAGACACAAGTGGACAGACATAATTGTAAAATACGCTTGGTTTGGTTCTTGTCCACATAAAAGGTTTTCTCTCAATGAGTCATGAATATTTCTCTTCCAAACCCGATTAGAGCCATTCGCACATACATGCCAGTGTGAGCACATTACCGAACACGGGATTTGTGATTGTCTAAACACACACACCAAAGTTTGTTTTAACTTCTCTCTTTAATTAGTAAATTCACATTAGCATTTAAGTGGATCTTCTCTTTCACTGAGCGTTTCCACCACGTCATACTCTCATCGAGTCTATGTTTATTTAAATGTACTGTTTTGTTTATATTTTGTTTCACAATTTTGTTTACATAAATCAAATTAAGTTTTCTAATAATTTTCACCTATCTAGCAGGGATATAACTATTCAAATAAAGAAACAATTGCGACATAGGTCGGTGAAGCGTGATGCTTTTTGGAAAATGATGATGCCCAAAGTTAAATATGTCTCTGTAACAGAGTATATTATTAGATTTAGGTTTTCTGGTGAACTCTGATGCTTTTATTTTTAACATTTTTCTGTATTAATATGATATATTACTTCGTTTCACTTATTTTATGATATAGCTTAAGAAAAGATTCAGTTTCTGTTGAATTGCGTCAGGCGGTGCACTCAGTGGACTAGGTAATACTTTATTTGAAATAGGTTTTATTATTATTTATTAATCGCCATAACATGTTTGTGACGGTCCTAGTTATTTCACGATTGTATATGGAGGAACCATCAACACGTTGGAAGCCGGATGTTAAGGACATAATTGACATAGGCCTAGTGTTGATGTGGTTTATCCGTTTCAAGAACGACTAAAACTACTGGATTAAGAACATCATAAAGTTATTGCACTGTATTTGCGCAATTTATTTTTTCAAAAACCTTGCTTCGGTGGCCACATGGCTTAAAGCGTCGCTCTTGCTATAGACTAGGCTGCTGATGACAGGGTTATCGGGGTTAGAATCTGTTAGTTTTACTGAGTGTGGTATTTCCCAAATGGTTTCAGTCTTTCTCTCCACGCAAATGCGGGTGTACCTAATCTAAATTTGACCTTCCTCATCCAGTTTAGCGAGTAGTGGCCTAGCTTACTTACTTACTACGTGGCACTGGGAAATCCAAAGCTCCTTGCTGCATTTACAAAAATACCCCACCTATCCCTATCTTTATCTAGTTCTATCCAGTCCACCCCATTACATCCTATCCCTATCTTGAGCTAGTGATATCCAGCTCCTTGTTTTGGAACACATTATATTAGTTCTAGTGATGTAAGGTAAGAGACCATGTCTCACACTCACAGTAAAGTTATTGTTTTAGAACACGTTATATTAGTTCTAGTGATGTAAGGTAAGAGACCATGTCTCACACCCACAGTAAAGTTATTGTTTTAGAACACATTATATTAGTTTTAGTGATGTAAGGTAAGAGACCATGTCTCAAACCCACAGTAAAGTTATTGTTTTAGAACACACTGTATTAGTTTTAGTGATGTAAGGTAAGAGACCATGTTTCACACCCACAGTAAAGTTATTGTTTTAGAACACATTGTATTAGTTTTAGTGATGTAAGGTAAGAGACCATGTCTCAAACCCACAGTAAAGTTATTGTTTTGTATACTCTGAGTTTTACATTCCTGGACAGAAGGTGAGATGTCAACAAATTACTGACCGAGTAATTGTTTGAATTTCCTGACTTTATATGTTCCTAACTTACACTCTGTCACTATTGCTAGTTAAATCTCTACCTAAATATTTAAACTCATTAACCCTTTCCAATGATATGTTGTTTGCAGTAATCTCTAAGTTATCGCCCCCAATCTGTGTTAACTGTGTGATCTTATACTCAGAGTTTTCAGCATTCAACCAATTTCTTTACCAGCATCTAGTAACATTTCTGCCACACCTTCCTTACTACTGCCCAACAAATCTAAGTCATCTGCATATCCTAATAGCTGCATTGTACAATTTAATGTCACCCCCCAAATTTATAAAAAGTTTTTAATTTCCCGAAATAGCTAAGAAAAAATTTGTGAGAATATTATTTCTTGTCAAATCTTAGTAATGATGTGGACTATACGCACGAAACTTTGTTCACCCTTGATATTGTAGGTTTGGCTTGAAGACTGATTGTTAAAAGCTGACCTAGAGCCATAATGGTATACCTTACCTTGCTCGTATCCTGGCTAGGGGATCACCTGTACAAGCCCAAAGTACAAAACTGGGCAATCACGCATCTGTTGGGGCCGTACCCGGCTGGTAATACTTTACTCGCAAGTCCCCGAATATTTCTTGAGTAGCCGCCATATTTATTTGCTAAGTACAAGGCACCAAATGATCTACATAAATTGTTTTTAATCTGTCAAGTAATGGAGTGGGAATATTTGGGAAGTAATGCCTTTGAACATACGATCAGGGCTGAACGTGAATAGTTATTGCAACATCTTACACCATTAATTTGTAACTTTAAGGACAAGCATAAGTTGAAAACCAAAAATAAAATTACAAACTACCTTTATAAATGTAAACTGGGCACAGCGTTGAATTTGAGGCGTGTTTTGGGTGGATCGTGTTTGCACTAGCTATTTTATTTTCTTCACCGAGTCTATATTTGAACAAAATGCTAAATAAAACATTCCGTTCTTGTGAACTGAACATATACATTTTCTTAACAGCCTTGATGGTTTGAGTTGGTCCAGTTGTGGGCAACGTTGTGTTCCCTTCTCTACATTTTACCTCAGTTTACACCTTTCCTTGTCTGTCGTGGTATATTGTTAGCGTACGTGGTGACGAGACAGTTGGGTTACCTCAAACCATGGCCAGGATAAGTTGTAAGTTATTTCAACATGTTTAGGGTGAGTAGGCTTACACACAACTACAGAATGATCTACTGTATAGTTATTCAAATTTGAAAATTTGGCAAGCTTTTAATAAAATGTTGTGACATTGTGGTCCAATTTAGTTACTTGTGACTATATGATCATGACGTTTATAGTGACAAACCATTGACTTTCCTGTTAGGTGTATAGCTCTTGATGGTAACAATGGCTTTGTTGCTCGGTCTGAAGCACTGAGTGGCCGGAATGAACAATGGCTCACAAGCTAAGGGATTTATAAGCTTGGTTAACCGTGGATAATACTTGCGGGAAAGGAGAGATTGATGAGACGATACATTTCCTCAATAGCAGTACGACAAAGGAGTGGGTATACTTTGTTATCAGGAAAGGTTGAGGGGATTTGCTTTCCTAACAACTATTTAATACGTCACACATTCGTCACATAGTCTCGCAAAATATGTCATTGAACTTTTTAAAGAAGATTATATAATCAAAAAAGGATGTAGGTTTATTTAAAACTATACATATATTTACAGTATCTTAGTTTAAAACAAAATCACTTTACATGTTTGTGAAAAATTGCTCTTGTTTAGCAAATAACAATAAGGCTGGCTGTATTGAGTCTTATTCAATGTAAGGAATCCCAAATTTTATATGTATCAGCTTTTTGATTCTTTCATGCACTACTCAGAGTATAAAGTGTAAGGGCTTATTATACATTAACATCCCATTCCGACACTAAGATGTAGAGGTTATGGGCTCACTATTACACTTCGACATTTAAATATTCGTGAATGCTGGCTATCATTTGTAGGTGAGGGGTCTAAAGCACAACCAATCACACACGCTACGGTTGGTTTATTTCACAAAGCAATCTGCTCTCATACATTGCCGTCGAACTAGTGAAACCTTCTAACGAGTCGTTCAACATATCGCCCCTGACTTCCCTTGGCAGCAGTGGGATCCCAACTCTTTAGCCAATGTCTAGATCGTGGCTACACTCATGGCGCGTCGTCGCTAGACGGACTTCTCTCAATACACACTTGACAACTGTCTGGAACCAACTGCTCTGCTCTAGGATACACACTAGATAGAAAAGATTCCAATGACGGCATAAAGCGCCAATCAACGGGCCTAGATCCACGTCATCCAACATCACTTCTCCCAATGCAGTCAGCAGTTATGGGCCTACGTGCGGACTTACAGGAAATACCTCACATTTCAGATGCTTGACCCCACAATTCGTCACCCGAGAATGCAAGTGTTCTATGTCCAATTTTTCACTTTTGTGTAAAAGAGCATTGAAGTTTGACCTTGTGTATAAAACCAATGTTACTAGAAGACAACTCGAGCTTGTATCTTCTTAAGTAATTATTTAAGAGTCTCAATTTCACCACAGGTGGATCATATGCATTATAAATAAACGTAAATACCAAATATCTCAAATTTAACCATTTTGGAGATAGAACACTTGCATTCTCGGGTGACGAATTATTAGCTGACCAGTGATAGTTGAACTTACAGTATATATCAAACATGTTTAGAATAAACCACTAAGTTGAGAGCCTCACAAACGTATGTTTCAATATGTTATGTCAAGTGAAAGTGGAGAGCTGTTTTTACCACACCAAAATCTGTTGCATGCCCAATTTATTGTTTCCCCAACATTATCCTGTGATATTTGGGTATTTTATTCATATATTCAAGAACCATTTTGACGCTCATTATGCTGGTAGTAAAGCCTCTTTTATCAAGTGGAGGAGTTGTTAAACCCTGAGAATGTTATTCATATAAGACAGTATATTCTACAGTATTTGTTCTCGAAGTGCTATCTTACTTTGTTGAATATTGGCTATCATGTGAATAGCATTTTGAAAGTCATAGTTTTCCATGTTCCAAAAATCAAAAACTAATTTTATTCTTGATTCCTCATCTATTGTATGATCACTTTTATTGTAAATGCAGTCTTTGTGGATGAATATTTTCTTAATATTTCTTTCTCCTGATTTGTTATGTTTGTGGAGCCGCCGGTTACCTAAATGTTGAATATCTGTATTTAATCAGTCCTTGACCTCATTATCCTGGCTGGAAGTTCTAACAATCTCTCAAAAACAATCCAGTCATCTTTTGATAGATTAAACCTTGGTTTCCTTATTCTCTTTGTAAATGAACATCCGCGAGTTTCTTCTTCGTCAGCCATCTTGGTTTGTGTGCTACCAACCTATGCATTATAAAAGAGGCGAATGTGTGCGGCACTTTCTTGAGTGATTAAACAAAAGGTGGGATTTTATGATGGAACTCTAATGGAAGGTGGCGTAGCATTACTTGGACATAACATTTGTGGGTTACTGTTTTCTCCCCAGGGCCTTTATATTTATAATAATAATTCGCTTGGAAGGAAGATGGAATACCTCTCTCCCATATCACTTTCTACCCACTACTACATTTCGAACTTTAGTGTGGAATTACAAAATAAAGTTAGGCTCTTTATTTAAAAATGGACACTGAACCAACTCTTCACTATAAATAATATTTGTAAAAAGATCCATTGCACTGACACACTCTTTGTCTGTACTACCCCTGTACTGACACTCTACTTGTCTGTACTACCCCTGCACTACCACTCTCCTTGCACTAACACTCTCCTTGCACTGTACTATCCCTGCACTAACACTCTCCTTGCACTGTACTACCCTTGCACTAACACTTTCCTTGCACTGTACTACCCCTGCACTAACACTCTCCTTGCACTGTACTACCCCTTCACTAACACTCTCCTTGCACTGTACTACCCTTGCACTAACACTCTCCTTGCACTGTACTACCCCTGCACTAACACTCTTCTTGCACTGTACTACCCCTGCACTAACACTCTCCTTGCACTGTACTACCCCTGCACTAACACTCTCCTTGCACTGTACTACCCCTGCACTAGCACCACACGTAGCTTGACGAGCATGAGTAAACAAATCAATGTTTTTATTAGACTTGGTATGATATTTAAAACATCATTTTCCAACCATAGAAATGATATCGGATGTTGATGTTAGGCGTATGAATGAACCAAACAAAGAAGACTACATCCAAATGGCCTAATGAAACAATGAAAGAACAGGAGCGTTGAAACGAGTCAAATGGGGAACGCTGTTGCTAACGATGGACAGTAAAAATGGGCCATTCACAGTTTAATGAGCGTCAATTGCCCATCCTCCTATTCCGAGCGTTGAACACTTTCTCGGGTCACGGTAAGGTCAGACGAGGACCAAGCTGGCTCATCAGCGTCTTCTTCTTAGTCAAATACACTTCAATGTGTGGAATTATCTAAATTAAATTTTAAAATGTTATGACCTAGAATTGGTTTTGTTTCACTAAATGTGGGGCGAAAGGTGAGCTAAGGGTCAAAATAAATCAAACAGTTCTTCAGATGAGACAGGACTGTGACCTCAACAGATGTTGAATATTTGTCAAGCACGACCTGGAATTTAGTGACAACTTTTTATCTCTGTTTAAAATGTTTCTCACTAAGCTCCGCTATGCTCATGGCAGATATTTAACGCCCGTTTATGTCACAGTGTGAAGAAAATTAAACTTTGCCTCAAGAAGTGCAAAAACACTGCCCTCAACTCGTGTTCCCTACATCCGCACCCTCAGTGTTACTATGATCGCTACTAATAACGTAAAATATAGGAATATACGATGATGAATTAAAATCATCAAGAGAGGAGAGAGGTGGGGAAATCACAATATGGAGACAGATAAATTTGTCAATATTCGGGATCATGTTTGTTGAATCTATCAAACATTATTTATAGATATCATCATCATCATCACAAGAGGAATTTATTATTATTATTAATTATCACAGAAACATTCATAACTATTATTTTCACTAAGGCCCGATGCACACCGCACCGAACAAGACACGACAGAACAAATATGTTTTTGTTTCGTGGAACAAATTTGTGTGATGTTAGTTTTGACCACGGAACACGATGGAACCAAACACGATAAGACATTCTATTCTTACTATATGCATTCATCAAGATGGAGGTCAGTGAAGAAGAAGTAGCTTTATTGTTGTGGGGATGGTTGGAGATTCATAATGAAGATAAACGCGGCAATATCTTTGTTGTGGTAATCTTTCAGGTTGAAATTGTACAATGCAGGCCTCTCCTGCACAAAAACTATTAGTTTTTCCACATCTAGCTCGGAAATGGGTAGTCCTAAATCCTTTTCCTTATGCTTTTGTCAAACACAACAAAAAAAGCTCACTTCGACAACCAACACATGCGCTTTCATGATACACACGCCACTAGACACCTTTACAAACTAGTAAACAAATAGTCGCGCATGCGCAATGCAAAATGTTCGGTGCATTTTGTTCCATCAAACATGGGAGCGGGGAAGACAGCTGAATTGTGTGAACGTGTGTGGCCATGTGTAGTCGTGTTTTCTTGTTTTGTTCAGTCCTGCTCGGTGCGGTGTGCGCCAGCTCAATTTAAAGCATGCAATCAACGGAGCTCCACACATGACCACACAAAAATGTTTTGTTTTGTCGTGTCTTGTTCGGTGCAGTGTGCATCGGGCCTAATGGAATCATAGACAATTTAGTACCACACGAGTAATTATGATCAACGTGTTCCAAATAAATGTTAGGTTTAGTTTTTATACTTCAGATGTGAGACGTTTCTATTCAGAGCCCTACTGGGATTAGCTGTCACCCTTATGGCGGACCATTTTTATATTCTCTCATATATACTATGCTTGTTCCTGCTTGGTAGTTACGGTGTTATTTTCTGGAAAGTTACGGTGTTATTTCTCAGAGGCGAGTGAGTAAAGCCGGTACTGTATTCTCTCGTGGTGTCTGTGTAACGACCTAGCTTTAGAGCCAGAAAGTCATTCTCTGTCAACTTTTCTCTATTAAACAACCGTTTTTTTAATCAGCTTTCTGCTTTGTTATATTGATTTAGTGTATTATTGTGTTATTTGTAAATGTAGTCATTTTTTTCCTAATTAATGATCGCTAGGCGAGAATAGGGATATGCATCCAGCCAAGATTTGAATCTTCACCTCCCTGTCACTGACCAACCAAACAAAACGAGCCTGACGTTAAGCCCACTCTGTCACCAATTCTCGTCTTACTTATTATAAGTTGCTTATTTAGGCTAGTAATCACTTCTGAAAATCTAACGAGAACATTTCGCGAGTTCAGCTGGTAGCCCCTCTCACCCAAACAAAGACTTCCTCCACAGTTAACTGGGTCTGCCAGCAGCTGACAGATAATCAAAAGGAACCGAAGCAGTGGTTATCGTTCTATCCGCTTGGATTTCTATTTGAATTTCACACTTTCCTATGACTATAGTCAGCTAAAATATAAATATAAAGCTATTACCTCAACAAGTATTGTTACCCAGATTGAAACATTCCGTGACCCCAAATGGGGTCGTAGCCCCTAGGCTGGAAACCGCTGCTCTAAATTGATATCTGTCACTATAACTCTCCTTTTTTACGAAAAATTACCAACCTGCTAAAAGACTAAAATTTACCCATAAAGCGCACATGTAAAATTAACATTAACTTTCAACAAGTTTTTTAATTATTTTATTTTTAAGGATAATTCCTTAATTTTAAATTTGTTAATGGAATACTAGTCTAAGAGGGTATTTATTTAGAAAGGGCAAACTGGAATAGTCCCAAATTCATGAAGTGTAAATATAATCTTATTTTAATTGTGTGTGATCTGTAGAGCCTAAATTGTTAACTCAACAAATCACCAGAGTACTGTATTAATAACATTATTACTATTAATAATAATACTAACAACGATTAGTTTGTCGTCAACCAGATCCGTGGGCTCGTGGACTAGGGTGTAAAGATCGTCTAGTGAGGTCCAAAAGTTTCTAATACTGACTGGGTGTACAAATCAGGGCGTTTTTATCTAAATGTTTTAATCCTCCCCTCTACGAAAACGTAGATACATTTCTTCTGACCACTTCACTATTTCTACTCTATTGGTAGTTTAAATTTAAATATGGATATCCTGGAACTGTTAAAAGATAATATTGATTAATCATTACTATGGTAATAGATTTCTAAATCTACTTATATTTCAAGTTTTATTACCATAAAGCTACAAGAGTTAAAGAAATCAGCAAGATTGGACACTATTAAGAATAAAAATGAGTGAACTCACCACTGCCCCATTCAGTAGTTGCTCCTCCCAAGTCGACTCCCCGCACAAGCACAACATAGCTCGATGAACATTACGTACAGACTAAGCGCGTGAAGATTGTGTAAGCTTGAACAATGATCCATCGCGGGGCATGTTGGGAAATGTGTGACGTACATGACCGAAAAGGTGGTTCTAGGTCTTTCTCCAAACTACTCAATTGTTCTACCTCCGTCTGGTTATCCCTTCCCTCTCTTCTTTGTTTTGTGTTTGCCTTTGTTTTCGTTACCCCCTTTCCCCCTCTCTGAGCAATAATGTTAGCGTATATAACGGTGTAATTCAGATGTGTGATTGACTCTTGTCATGATACTGTCATTGGACACATATAGGTGTCCAGGATGTTATAAGGTACAAAATTCTATTTCAGCTATTATAATTTAAAATTCTGTTTCGGCCAAATAAATGTTAATATTAGGCCTTCTAGAATTTATAGATAATTACGCCAGGATATCGCGTAATACTTCGATCTCTTGATATGTAAAATTAGTTATGATAAATAATGTTTGTCTTTATATACTCCCTTTGTGGGCTTGCGTGATATCAATATTTTCTATATAAATGAGACGCCATATTTTTTTTAAAGATTAGAGTTTCATTGTATAATGGTTAAAACTTATTTTCTATCTGGCGTGAGACGCCATATTTTTGCGAAGATTGGCCTTATCTTGTTATGAGAATTATGCTATTAACTTATAGCCCGTCCGGCATAAAATTAATTTTTATTCAGTAGTATTTTTGCTATTTACTATAGGTAATCTTTTTATAATATCTTTTAAAAACTTGACAACCTATGATTGAGTTGAAGTTATTGTTTGGGATATTTTCTGAAGCCCACCTGGCGGGAAATAGGCTTTCTCATCTTAAGGACGCTTGATCCGATGTTGTATTTATTTATGTACAAGTGTTAATACTTGGAAAGTATTACAAGTACTTTAAATTGAATATTTTGTGGAAGTCATTGATGACTCGAGTAATCAATAGTTAATCAAATTTTGGGTGATTGTTATGGCCCGTGACTATTGCTTTTATAATAATCTTATATATATATATTTTGTACCGTGGCTACAAACTATAACCAACATACCTCCGCCGTCAAGAGTACATCCAGCACTTACCCCAGTTAATGGCTATACGAAGCAAGAAGTCGTGCCAGCCGACGACTGAGACCACCACTAAGAGTAAACAATATCTGGGGCCGGTCGGGAACGTGCAGTGTTTCCACTGGACTAAACCCACGGAGTGGTTGGTGCGCAAGCGCGGCCTTGTGGAGGTCATTGGAGCTATAGTGCTAAGTGTGTCCCCCCCTCCATCTTCTACTACCTCACAGCGTTGTGCGCAAGCGCGGCCTTGTGGAGGTCATTGGAGCTATAGTGCTAAGTGTCCCCCCCCTCCATCTTCTACTACCTCACAGCGTTGTGCGCAGGCGCTGATGAGGTAATACAAGCACTTATTTGCGGTAAATGACATCACCTTACGTCATGTAATCCCTCCTCTTTTCCCCCGTTTTGACAAGTAGAATATAAGCAAGTGCTCAGCAACTCTCAGTACTCTTTGAAGCCAATAGTTCTAAGGAACATCATAGAATGTAAGAAGCCGTAATGTTGGGGATTTAAATAATAAAACTTTTTGTAACTAGTCCGTTAGTGGGAAGGGTTTTGCTTACTGATATTTAAATATGTAGTCGCCTTTTCGTGCATTGAAAGAAGTGGAGTTTAATTTATATTATGTTTTTAGGCGCGTTTCTATATTATACAGAATTCGTGGAAATTGTCTTATAAAATGTATTTATTGTGGTTAATTTAGTTGAGTTGAGATTAGCGTATTAGTTGACCTCTTGTCTTTCTACGTTGAAATTTTTTAATTAAAGTTTTGCCTGAGGAATAATACTTTACGCACTAGCGTACAATTTATGTTATTCGTAGGTATAAAGTAGTTAGAGTGAGAGTTAATGGCATGGAACAGCCTAGATTTCTATAACTGCTTTTGTGCGCAAGCGCGGCCTTGTGGAGGTCATTGGAGCTATAGTGCTAAGTGTGTCCCCCCCTCCATCTTCTACTACCTCACAGCGTTGTGCGCAAGCGCGGCCTTGTGGAGGTCATTGGAGCTATAGTGCTAAGTGTCCCCCCCCTCCATCTTCTACTACCTCACAGCGTTGTGCGCAGGCGCTGATGAGGTAATACAAGCACTTATTTGCGGTAAATGACATCACCTTACGTCATGTAATCCCTCCTCTTTTCCCCCGTTTTGACAAGTAGAATATAAGCAAGTGCTCAGCAACTCTCAGTACTCTTTGAAGCCAATAGTTCTAAGGAACATCATAGAATGTAAGAAGCCGTAATGTTGGGGATTTAAATAATAAAACTTTTTGTAACTAGTCCGTTAGTGGGAAGGGTTTTGCTTACTGATATTTAAATATGTAGTCGCCTTTTCGTGCATTGAAAGAAGTGGAGTTTAATTTATATTATGTTTTTAGGCGCGTTTCTATATTATACAGAATTCGTGGAAATTGTCTTATAAAATGTATTTATTGTGGTTAATTTAGTTGAGTTGAGATTAGCGTATTAGTTGACCTCTTGTCTTTCTACGTTGAAATTTTTTAATTAAAGTTTTGCCTGAGGAATAATACTTTACGCACTAGCGTACAATTTATGTTATTCGTAGGTATAAAGTAGTTAGAGTGAGAGTTAATGGCATGGAACAGCCTAGATTTCTATAACTGCTTTTTGTACGTACTTTGTTGTCAAGCCAGTCTTCTGAGATTTGAATTCAAGATAGCTCTTATATGTTTCTTGTAGAACCCCTATTGAGAGATTGTACATTAAGGACATTATTAGAGCAATATTTCTATGTTGTAAACTGACTTTACTGCTCGTCCTATAATTAATTATTCATAAACTCTGATTATAATTTTGATTGTTTGGAGAGAACTTATTCAATGTTTAATATTAAATGTCTAATATCTAGCGTAGAACTCGCACCCTTGTGTTATCTTATAAAGTCGTAAACCTGGATATTTACCAGTTATTAATTAACTCTCATATTCTTGATCGACTAGAGACAATTTATGTAATGATTAAAGGTCTTATATGTTGGGTAGAAGTCGCAACCTAATGTCATCTTATAATGTTATATATTCAAATATTTATCTGTTATACATAAAATTGCGAAAAGGCCCTAAAAGTAACAATCCCTGATTTTATTTAACTTTTAACTCTAACTCCCTGGTAAAAATAAACAAGGACACCTGGGTTTGGTTGGATCGAGTAAAGGTCATTAAAGGTCTCTGAAGATTTATTTGTATATTTCTCTTTGTATAACACTCTCGCTGTGGTGATAATTTGGTCTGATAGGAAAAGGAATTTACCACCACAAGGGAGGGTTGAATATATACTTTGTATTGTGCCATATTTAATCTATCTATATCTTATATTAATAAATAAACTGTTATTTACAAATAATATTTTTTTACGTTTCATATAATTATGTCATATCCTTCACTGATAGCCACAGGTTTTCCAATATTTAAGTTATTAGATAGTTGAAGAGTGTGTTCGGGGAAGCAGAAGACAAATGGACTTGAGTACGGTGATCGTCCTATCGGATCCTCTGCATTTATTATGTTCTTGGGATTCTTATTTAATAATAATGTTGTACACCGGCCTTTATTCTGTTGAGAATAAGGGCGGCGTTACAAATGTAGTTTTAACATTAAAAATAAATCCCCCCCTCCCCCTTTACAAGGGGTTTTATGTTAAACTTTTAAAATAAGGGTTATGTTGATCACGTCCAGTAGAGTATCCTCTTATATTTAGAATATAGAATTATAGCTATATAGTAAATATAATATATTTTCAAACGTGATTATACATATAGATAATTACTGTCAACTTTTTAAGGATATATTGTTTAATAACTACATGTTCTGTACTTATATCCAAAACTCGTTCTTTATTTTTTACCTGGTGGTATTTAAATTATTATACATAACAAGCGAGTAAACCAGAGTTTGTGGTGTTATAAAACTAGAGCGAGTGAGGAGTGAAAATAGATCTCACTTACCAAGTTGGGATCAAGTTTTCTCCTTCACCATTAGTCGTATCAGACAACCGATTCTTTTCCTGTACAACTTGTATCTCTCCTAAAGATAATAGTATAATGGTGAGGGCTAAACTTAATGGCAAGGAAGACTAATCTCTTGGGAACCAAGTGAACACGAAAACAGCATCATATCTTCCTGTGTTGCAACCCCCCCCCCCTATATCTCCCTGTACAACTCTCGACCTTGGTTAGTTAGGTCTAGCCCTGCTGGCCACACCCCACACCTACTTAGTACTGACAGTCGTACTGACCCTCTCTCTCCCTGTACAACTCTCGACCTTGGTTAGTTAGGTCTAGCCCTGCTGGCCACACCCCACACCTACTTAGTACTGACAGTCGTACTGACCCTCTCTCTCCCTGTACAACTCTCGACCTTGGTTAGTTAGGTCTAGCCCTGCTGGCCACACCCCACACCTACTTAGTACTGACAGTCGTACTGACCCTCTCTCTCCCTGTACAACTCTCGACCTTGGTTAGTTAGGTCTAGCCCTGCTGGCCACACCCCACACCTACTTAGTACTGACAGTCGTACTGACCCTCTCTCTCCCTGTACAACTCTCGACCTTGGTTAGTTAGGTCTAGCCCTGCTGGCCACACCCCACACCTACTTAGTACTGACAGTCGTACTGACCCTCTCTCTCCCTGTACAACTCTCGACCTTGGTTAGTTAGGTCTAGCCCTGCTGGCCACACCCCACACCTACTTAGTACTGACAGTCGTACTGACCCTCTCTCTCCCTGTACAACTCTCGACCTTGGTTAGTTAGGTCTAGCCCTGCTGGCCACACCCCACACCTACTTAGTACTGACAGTCGTACCGACCCTATATCTCCCTGTACAACTCTCGACCTTGGTTAGTTAGGTCTGGCCCTGCTGGCCACACCCCACACCTTAGTACTGACAGTCGTACTGACCCTCTCTCTCCCTGTACAACTCTCGACCTTGGTTAGTTAGGTCTGGCCCTGCTGGCCACACCCCACACCTCCTTAGTACTGACAGTCGTACTGACCCTCTGTCCGGGAGCAGAGAACTAGTTTCAATGAACGATATATATTTATAATGTAGGCTTGTTCTTGGACTTCATTTCCCTCGGCACGTCTTTCTGTTTTGTTACCACATTCTAAACACAATCTCACAACTACAGCTACAATATCAACAAATAATTAGCCCACTCAACTAAATTGTATCCACTGAATTAATACTACATTTTAATCAAATGGAACGCTTGTAAAATCATTGAACTATACAACCATTATCATTGACTACTATTATAGTTGATGTATTAGGCTATATTACTAAGTTAATATAGCATCTGACTGATTTAAAGGTTGTGTTTGTTGATGAGAAGTCATGAAACAACAATTATCTCAGTCGACAACATGACTGTGGGTCCAGGAACGCCTCATATCCAACATTTGTGTAAGAAGGCTAAGATGTTGGATAGTCATGGAAAGCTTGGAACGTGCTACTAGACGAAATGGCACGACTATCACTTTCCTTTAAAGACGGAGGAACTCTTCATTCAATTAAACATTGAGCTAACTTTGTCTGTAATATAAGCTTGAAGGTATTGTTGATGACGCCAATGGTAGATCAACATTTAAAAAAATTAAATTATTCGATGAAAATCATATTGCTGATTTTAAGCTATAAAAAAAATGAAAATCTTCAAGAAACTAACAAATAAATTAAATTTTATCTTTGTTGAAATGAATGAAAGTAAAGCATCCTCTGGAAAGGAGTATTATAATTACTCTAGCACCTTAACCCATAAAACACACTGGTTATTATTGTGATGTACCTGTTGAATTACAGATTAATCATTAATTAGCAAGGTTTTAACAATGTCGGTAAATTAGTGTTGATAATTATTAACATATAGCTGTTCGACCAAATATGAAATGGCGGACGTAATTTGTAATTAGCTTATATGCTAACCAGACGTCAAAGGTATATCCACGCGAAATTTCAGCAGAACCATGGTCTGAGGGTTTGGACGGGATTGAGCACAAACAAACATTTCATTTCTATACACTTAGTTAGATGAATAAAAGTTTAAGTGGGGACTGGGGAGTAACCAACACTAGGGTTTCCAAAGAAAGTGGTTAGTACCAAGATTTAGCTCTCCGTGTTTGTTGGTTCATTAGGTGGGCACAGAGACCTTCTAGCAGTCGTTACTGAAACAACAATAATAGTAACAATAGTAACAGCCATGATGATGATGATGATGATAGCATATTCCAGCAAATGTTCGCGAATACGGGCCATCTGTACTCGAACCTGGTCCTCACGAGGTACTGTTGAGCCACTATGACACTCACTATGCCGTGGTATTCTGTTAAATACAATTACCAACTCCCCCCGTGTGTGGATATTTTGTAGCTACGCCGCAAAAAGTCCCAGCAGAGCGCGTGTGTTAACCACCCTGGTGGGAGTTAGTGGTACTACTACATCAGTGGGGGACATGTCACTCATTAATTCCGTGGTTGTTCCCTCTGACCGCTACCCCCAGGACACACTCCCACACGTGTGTGTGCGCGTGTGTGTTCAGTCAACACCAGCCTCCAGACATGAGTTGGTACGGATTGGGAGACTTGCCATGGTCGAGAGCGTGTAGGTGTTGGTTGATATCTCAGACTGAGCCAGCCGGTAGGACGAGTAGTTACAACCATGGGCTGGAGGAGAAGGAGAGTTATCAACCAAATGTTACAGCTGTCCTCAAACAAAGGCGTTTCTCACGTCACGTCATACAACAAAATGGCTGATGGCGAGAGGAGGGGGAAGTAATCCAAGTGTTCTTACACAAGTCACGGAAAGGTGAAATTAGTTGACTTTGTGACATTTCAGTTGTTCAGTTGTTCAGTGTTATTTAATAGGTTAAGCACTCGCTAGATATCCATTTAGAGGCATTAAAAAATGGGGATAAAAAGTAACACTTCGGTGAACTAACCTTAATTTGAGGGCTGGGGTGAAAATTAAAAAAGTATCAGACGCATTGCCCTAGAACGTATAGATATCAAGTTTGAATAAAATGGATCGAGGATAACTATCGTGGTGAGGATATTTCTGTTCAACTCCTCAATCACCCGAGAGTTGGGTTCACAGTTACTCTTCCTTATCCACGAGAGAGGGGTTCAAAGCCCGGTCAAGCTCTACCATCACACAAACAAACACTTGGAGATTTATTTATCTAATACTGTAAGACAAGAAGACAAGGAGGGCATGGTTCAAATCCTGGCTTGGTGAATAGTTTCCCGTTAACCCTCCGCGCCAATTCACATACATTTCCTCTAAACTCTTATCTTCTCAATATTCATAACCTCTTAGTGTAAACATATCAACAGCGTGAATGGGCAGTAACCAGTGATGCACACACACGGACACACTCACTCGCAAACAGGTTTTTAATGGTTAGTCTAAATTTATTACTTATATTAAAAATGCACACGTTTAAAAACTGAGATCAAAGTAAATTAGACATACAATTTGTTGCAAATAAAATTATGGTAAAAGTGAAGGTAATCAAATAATAACTAATGTAAACATGTCTTAGGGCAGGTGAGAACATAGTTTGTTTAATATAACGTTTCCTGTGAGGTTCACAATCGTGTTAAGAACAATTTAGAGGACTATTAGCAAATATTTATTTTTTACTGATCATATAAAATATTAAACTTCACACTTATCATCTTTGAACGTTACAATAAAACATGCACGTGCATTCCCCTGTGATAAGAGAGAGAGAGAGAGAGTAAATAGCATATGTGCCCTTGGGCGGGAATCGAACTCTAGCTCCATTGTCTGGTTCAGTCTTGCATGCATGTAAGAAGCTGGTACTGAGCTAACGTTACCATAAGAAACTGAAGAAACTGAAATAGTACTGATATTCATGAGTATGAGCCTTAAAATATTGAAAACTTTGAGTTGACCAAAACGAATATTTGTAAGGAGGTGAAGGTTGGTGAAACTATTATACAACCCAAAACATTGCAATCAGCTGTTTATATCAGGCTACTGAGCCTGGTTTTACCCTGGTACATTGCACTCAACTGTTTATATCAGGCTACGGAGCCTGGTTTTACT
>CABFVX010004273.1:56478-67260 GCA_902151425.1 Timema shepardi | reverse complement strand
GGGGCGAAGGTTGAATGTGCGAAACTTTCGCACGGGTTTACAGGTATTAATAAAATCTTGTAGCTTTTTTTTACAGTAGGGCCCCATATCCGCGGGTAATACGTTCCTAGATCTACCGCGGATAGTACCGAACTATTATATAACGTGATATTCATGTAACATACGCAAATACGGTAAAGTTTAACTGATGAACAATTCACAGTAAGACATTACCAACATTAAATAAAGTACATAATAATAATAATAATAATACTGTGTACTTTCTATTCTCAATTCTTCTTGTTTCGAAGATCACATAGTTGATGATGATGATGATGATGATATGATAGCACAAGGCCCACGATGAGGAGAAGAAGTGGGATAATGGTGTAGGCATCGTAACTTATAAACTAGTTTTTTCTATGATGAAACACATACAAAATGGGCGGAGATAAACCGCGGATAGTGAATAAGAGGATACGATGGGCCCTACTATAGTTCAATATGAAAGTAACTTCTCACGACCTTGAGGAAAACTAAGAAGGCAGCAACAATATAGTGCCACAGCACGTGTCGAGAGTGTGACCAACTCGCTACAAATAATCTCTGCAACAGTGCGCTAAGGAGGATTAACGCGGCCTCGAGAGAGATCGTCGTCATCCCGTGTCCTTCCTCGAGCCACCTGCGACGCACACCTAACGACAGCTTCCTCCCCGACGAAGCGGATGTAACGTCACGAATGAAACGTCCGCAGAACCCCAAAAGATGAAAACAAATCCCGTCGATGGGTCGAGGATGAAACACGTGCCGCGAGCTCAAATGATAACCCGACCCGGTGGCCGACTGCTTGCAAGTGTCGGTCAGAAGCAAAGTGCTCCACAAACTGTTCAGGCACAATCCAATGGTTTTAGGGTGGATACTAATTAGAAAGGTAGATATTAAGAACGTTCATCATAGCAGGCCCAACTCAGCGCCCGGCTCGCGCGAGGTATTATGGGAGTAAAAGGGAAAAGAAAAGACCTACGATATGCCAGAAATGTGTGCAGTACATTCGTATTTGAATGATTACTTGAAATTTCCCGCGGTGACGATGGGGGACAAAGCGACAAAGTTTCTTGTTAATAACTACAGTATGTCCCTGTTATGACAGAATGAAGATTTGTGTACAGTGCTTATCTGAGAAGACCTTTTAAATAGTAAAAAACCAGCCTTTTAAACGCAATTTTATCCAAATAAAATTTAATATTTCAACAATGTTCAGTATTAGGAACTTTTTCTTACTTTTATGCTGGGGGTCCTGGGTTCAATCCGCGGTCCCGGCACAGATTTATCTGATCGCCAAACCCTTCCTTCTCCTCTGACAAGACGTGTATTAATCACAGCTTGTGAATGTGGGGAATGCCGGGCATCCACCGTGATTCGGATCCCACGTTAAACTGTAGATCCTTCCATTTCATCTCACAATCACCCTACCATTACACATTAGTGTAAGTGCATATAAACCGAACGGGTAGTAAGACGCGGTGCTAATAACAATAACTGGAACTTCGCGTGAAAGATTTTGATTTTGTCAGATAAGAAAGGTGCTCTTCCCATGGCTGCCAACCCTTCATTCATAATATTTTTAGCACGTCTTACCACCGGTTTGAGTGTTACGCTATTGGGTTAGGGATAAGAAAGGTTAAATTAAAGGAAGTGTACCCGCATTTGCTTGGAAAGGAAAGAAAGTTGGAAACCAATTAGAGAAAGCCACCTTCAGTACAACGAACCAGAATTCGACCACTATCTCATATCCCGTAATCGGCAGTCTAGTTTATTGCGGGAGTAGCACCTTAGACTATGCGACCACCGAATGGCAGTAAAAGTCAGCCTGAGCAAATAACTTAGCAGAAGAGCATGCGTGCAATTTTTAAACGTCAACAAACTAACCACCGTTCAGGGAATTATAAATGTTCGGGATCGTAACAACATATGGTTGAAGTGTTTACAGGAAGAACCGACCAACAACACTAAGCATGCCTTTATTTATGTCCAGTATACATTTAGCTCGGTGCACGATAGTTTTGTAAACTTTCCGTTTTATAAATAAACATTTTGAATGAAAATTATGTTCACACCAACAAAAGGCAGAAATTGTTGGATGGGGGCGGGGGGTAGGTTTTTACCAATGGTGGACCGTGCAAGTGCACCAACAGAAAATGTAAGGTTTTGATTAAAACCTTAAGATGCGGCAGAAGGAAGCGCGAGTAATTTTACAGTTTTTATAGCGCTTAACTATTTTGGCCAAAATAAATCAAATATTTCTCCAGTAGCAACATAGAGTTTAGTTTTCTGCAAATGCTAATGGCAACAAATCTCTAATATCTTTCAAGTGTGTTCTGGAATGTAGTAAAAAAAAATTAAATAAAGAAAAAAAGTTGACAAAATTCCTTGACATATATTCAAGATTTGTTGATATTATTAGCACGTGCAGAAAAATAAACTATGTTGCTACTGGAGAAATATTTTATTTATTTTAGCAAAAAAAAATCATTCTATAAAAAAGTAAAAATACTTGCGCCCCCTTCTGCCGCACCTTAATGGTATGGCCTTGCGACCAACATAATTTATGATAAAGCGCCGACAATATAGGTCTTAGTAATCATTTGCTTATCTCAAAATGATGGATTTTTAAGACTCATGTAATGTCAACAAAGTTTTGTTCCTACATTTCTACGCTGTGACTTGAGTATAGTTTAAGATTGAGACTCAAATTTTTGAAATATTTTAATTATGTTATCATTTAATGTTGTTGAAAAATTGTGTTTTCATCTGGATTAATAGATCTCAGTAACCTAATTTATTGTGCGTATATCTACCAGCTGTATATATTAATGGGCTAGGAATTATTTATTTTATTTGAGGTATTTAACGTGCGCTTTCTGAACCAACTGATTATATCAGCACACGAGAATTTCTATGAGAGAGCGAAAGGACCTATCAATTTTACCGGGAAAAGTATTTCCACATACTTTCCAGGGTTCTTTTTTACACGCCACAATCGACATGGGACCAACCGCTTTACTTCCACTACGAAGGAAGTTGTGCTAGAGATTTTTATCGTTCAAAGAAAAATCTATTTAACTCGGCTGGATTTAAACCCACGAACACTAAGTATTGAGACAATCACTCATACTTCAAGGCCACCGAGGTAGACCGACAACAACAAAATCTGAGCCCAGGGGACAGGGTTTATTCCCCGACCAGAGAGGCATGAGGTTTCTCAACCCCTCTTCTTATGAATGCTGAAAATGTACGCTCCTCGTCATGTTCAATTAGGCTAGATAGTTTAGACCACGACAGATACATGAAATAAGTCCCACCCCAGGTGGTGTTAGGCGCGCATAGCTGAACGTATGAACGATGACGCCGAAACACTCGAATGTAACCCATCAAACACTTGTCCCCCAACCAGGCAGGACGTGACAATGTTCCGAAATAATCTCTCCCCTCGCGACGGATGGGACACACATTCCGAAAGTACGCACACACACAATATACCTCCGCCCTGCAACCAAACAATAGCGGTCTACTTACAAACGCTATCAAAAGGTTCGACACATTATCTCAGTCGATACCACCGGATCTATTTCCAGCACGACCGAAAATGTAACAATGGGAAACTAACCCGCTTCGGTGGCCGCATGATCTAAGGCGCTACTCTCGCAGTAGACCTAACTGCCATTGATGTGGAAATAAAGGTTCGAGTCTCAGTCAGGTATTTTAATTTGTTTACAAACTAATTTTCAACTCTACCTCCACGCTAATGCGGGTACACCTCCTCAAAATTGTACCTTCCGAATCCCTAAAACCATGAGTGTAATTACATTAGCGTATCAATCGAACGGGTAATATGACTGTGCTAAAAATAGAAGAAAAAAAAATTCTTATAACTAAGAAATCATAGTTTCCATTGGTTATCTGGATAATATAAAATTTGTAGATTATAAAAATAATTAATAGTATTAACTATAACTGCAGGTGAGATTTTTTTTTTAAATAAATATGTTTACTATATCTATTTTTCATATTTTGCTCAAAAACCGGCACTAAATCATAAAACAATAATGACCCATCTCGTTAGTTATTTTTTCTTATGAAACGGGATCCACTAATGAAATTTTTTAAAAAAATTTAAGAGCTTGTAGTATACACTGTTAAGTGTGCAAAGGGTCGGTTTTCTAGGTCATCTAGAAGCTTCTGGTATGTAAGGAAATAATATATAAATGTTTGTACGAGATGTGACGCTAGATAAGAGTATTTTGAAGGTAACACTATATTATCTCGTGTGTCACCTGAACATCAAGGTAATCATTGTTATTCTCTGGGTGGAGAGCACGCGATATCCAGCGTCAGGTTGCATCAAGCGAACAAAATGTAGGAGCCGTAGTTTTCCTGAGCTTTGCGTCTTACTAACCCACCGGGCTATCCGCATAATTACACCAATAGATTAGGGGCTAGACAAGTATAATCGTTTTAATTTTATAAAAAAATATCAATTTTTAGCACCACGTTTTACTAGCTGTTCGGGTTATACGAGGGTTAGGCCAGACTGGCAAAAGTGCGCGTGAATAGCAGATCTCTTGAAAGTTTGTTGACGAGGAGGCCAAAATTCGAATCTCGGCTCAGTGAACTGAGGGTGGTTTTTGATAAGTGATTTATTGTTGTGGTTTTCCCATCCTTTATCAGTGCTAATGGTGATTCTTATTTATAAAGGCCTACTTTCATTATAATAGGCCTATTGAAGTAATTCAACATAATAGTTTTGCATATACATATATATATAAATATATAAATATAGATATGGTTTATGGTTTTACCAATTAAATTAGGCCGTTAGTATCAAGTGTGCTAAACCTATCGATAGTAATAAAAATGTCAATATGAGAAGTTTCCCAGCACTCAATGAACCAACATACAATAATATTGCCTAGCGCCTGTAAACTAGACTGTACCGGCTCGAACGCTCGCCCAGTCTGGCCACCTCTCATTACAACAAATGTGTTATATTTTAGTCGCTCACCCAATCTGCCAGTACCCTTAGACCATGCGGCCACCGAAAGGGTTTTTAATATCCATGGTTGCGGATGGCGGCCAAAATTCACAGATGCGGATACAGTTTGAGGTCTTGCGGATGCCATCTTAGTTAGAGGCTACAAAATAAAAACCATAGCGAAACTATTCAGTTTATCTTTCGTTTTTACATTTCTTTCAATCAAACACGACTTCATAAAAAGTGAAACCATAAAATTATGGGCGCCACCTAAGGATTAAGATATTTGTCTGCAAGCCGGTGACCTGGCGGTCTAGAGGTAAGGTGTCTGACTTCTGTGTTGGAGGTCCGGGGTTCAATCCTCGGTCCCGGCACAGATTTATCTGACCTCCAAACCCTTCCTTCACCTCTGGCAAGACGTGTATTAATCACAACTTGTGAATGTGTGTAATGCCAGGCCTCCACCGTGGTTCGGATCCCACGTTAAACTGTAGGTCCTTCATTTCATCTCACAATCACCCTACCATTTGATATTAGCTTAAGTGCGTACAACCCGAACGGGTAGTAAGACGAGGTGCTAATAATAATAATAATAATAATAATAATGTCTGCCAGCCCGCAGATTTGTCCAACGTATCGTGGTATCGCTTTGGAATAGTAAACACTCCACCTCCTCAGATCCATGGTCACGCAACTATGCAGATATTCATTTCCCGGCTGTCAACGTACCATTTCAATTTGACTGTGTAGCCTCAAAGCACCGTCAATACATTATCTTCAGAAGGTACATTTTAGATCCACACAATTATTCCTTCTGCATTAAGGTTCCAACAATCAACGTTTATGTAAAGTTTTTTGTGTAGGCCTACATTTCAAGTAAGACAATGTACATCGGGCATTTCATGGTTTCCGGTCGAGTTGTTTTGAGGAACACAGCTGACGTGTGTATTCTATAAATTCTTAAATTATCAATTGTTATTTATGAAATACTACTTCCCACAGTATGATTTAACATCGTGTTATCTAGCGAGTCACACTACACCCGCCATTGCCTTACAATCACACTATAAATACCATCACACGACAATCACACTATATATACCACCGCATGACAATCATACTATACCTACCATCGCATGACAATCACACTATACCTACCATCGCATGACAATCACACTATAACTACCATCGCATGACAATCACACTATACCTACCATCGCATGACAATCACACTATAACTACCATCGCATGACAATCACACTATACCTACCATCGCATGACAATCACACTATAACTACCATCGCATGACAATCACACTATACCTACCATCGCATGACAATCACACTATAACTACCATCGCATGACAATCACACTATACATACCATACCATGACAATCACACTACACCTGCCATCTTATTCCCCTCCCCTCTCTCCGAGATGTGTTGTCGGGCGATCCTCAGCTCCACAGTGGTTTGAACGGACAATGAAACGATGTCACCAGATCGGTGAAACGCCAAGTCCAGTGACCCACTGTGTCTCAGCCGATATACGTGTCTGGGAGTCACGGAGACCGAGCATTCAGCCAATGGAAACTAAGACACGTCCTTTGTGGTTGAGGGTTCTTCGTCAACAGACAAATATAGTCAAACAAACTAGAGATGGCTCGAACACACTATTTCTCGAATCCGAATCTACATTTTATTTTCGAAACACGAATCCAAATCCTAGCAAATCGTTAGACATTTTAATGATTTACAAATATACCTACATTGCAAAATACAGGCCTAAACTGTAAATTAAGATTTATTGACTAAACCAAAGTTTTTTTTAGCACCAAGTCTTACTACCCGTTCGGGTCATATGCTTATATATTAATTACACTAATAGTTTTATGTATTAGGAAGGTTACATTTGTAGAAAGTGTACCCGCATTTTCGTGGACGAGTAAAAACTACCCTCAGTATACCTGACCAAGATTCGATCTTCCCATCACCGGCAGTCTAGTCTACTGCGAAAGTAGCGCGTTAGACCACGCGGACAACGAAGCGGGCAGCTATTAATTAAATCTCCTTTTTTATTGTTAGTTCGAGATAGGCCAAGTACTGAGCTACATCAAGTCAAACAATACCACAGAGAGCGTTAGCTACACAATTTAAATGAAAGTTAAGACTTAGATAGATAGCTCTATAAATGTATATAAAAAATTTAATGTATGGATTAAAGAGTTAATTTTTATATATATTTCAAGAGCAATCTATCTAAGTCTTAACTTTCAATTATAGCCACTCCTTACATTCAACTTTTTTAGAATGTTTTCTAAAATGATAAATAAAATTTAAGTTCAAACCATTTTTTTTTTCGACTTTCATTATTGATTATAAATAAATCTTATAAGTTGGTTGCTAATCGCTTCAAAATAATACTTCAGTACAAAAGTTATTATGTGGCATTAAAACTTAAAACTCTAGAAATAAAAAATAAGTAATATAAAAAAATAATCTTTGAGATACGTACCGTTTGTAACCAAAAAAAGTAAACGGTTGAACGGATATTAGGACGCGGTGTGGAAATCAAAAAAGAATGGTTGAGTCCATTTTTGACGAATAATATCGAACACAATTGTTTCACCATTACTGGCGGTGTTTAACACTGAAGCGCGTGTAAACATTTGTTAATAAAGGTCCAGTAAGTGGCGGAGAGAGTATCACAGTAACTAGTGTGTGTGTAAACATCTACACTAATATTATAAAGAGGAAAGATTTGATTTTTTGTTTGAAATGGATAAACTCAAAAACTACTAGACCGATTTTAAAAATTCTTTCACCAATATAAAGCTACATTATCAGCGAGTAACATAGGCTATATTTTATTTTGAAAATTTAATTTATTCCTCATAAAAATGTCGATAGTCACTAATGTTTTATGGTAGAGTTTATGATGATTCTTCAATATGTGTGTTGAAAATAATGCGGAGGTGGGGGTGGGGGTGTAAGGGGGAAGGGTCTAGTTTGTTAATAAAGGTCCAGTAAGTGGCGGATATACATTTTATTAATATAGGTCCAGTGAGTGAAGGATGGAATATACACCTTGAATTTCGAAAAGCTTGGCGTCTTTGAACGCGATATAAGCACAACTAGTGTCGACGCTTTCTACAATATTTAGGTGGAAATAAAAAGTAATTGAACCCCGACAAATGACTACTAATGATAACTTCGCTAGACTGTGATGTTTTTTACGAGCGAGGAAGAAAGTGCTCATCATGTTTATGTCGGTCATGGATGAATGATATTGTTTACCTTGACCGGTCTAACTGCCGCGTTACACCGTTTCGGCTGAACGTCGCAATAAAGACAGACAGCTTCTATACATTATAGTTAGCTCACTAGATTTGTTTTGGAAAAATCAGGACCAAAAAACAGACATAAAAAGGGTGAGTATTAGTTTAGTACGCTATAACGTGTTTAGTTTACTAAAAAAGAAGGATTTAATTTAATTTAATTTAATTATTCGAGTAATTTAACGTTCACTTTCTGAACCGGACTGATCATATCAGCACACGAGTATTTCTATGAGCGATAGCGAAAGAGCCTACCCATTTTGCCGGATGAGATATTTCCACATACCTTCCAGGCTTCTATTAATAATAATAATATTATTATTATTATTACCGCGTCTTACTACCCGTTCGGGTTATACGCACTTACGCTAATGTGTAATGGTAGGGTGATTGTGAGATGAAATGGAGGACCTACAGTTTAACGTGGAATCCGAACCACGGTGGAGGCCTGGCATTCCACACATTCACAAGTTGTGATTAATACACGTCTTGTCAAGAGGTGAAGGAAGGGTTTGGTAATCAGATAAATCTGTGCCGGGACCGAGGGTTGAACCCCGGATCATCAACACAGAAGTCCGACACGTTACCCCTAGACCACCAGGTCACCCTCCAGGCTTCTTTTAAAAGCCACAATCGACATGAGCCGAAGGAAGTTGTACTTAGGATTTTCATTGCTCAAGAAAAATTGGGTTTCTAATCCCGGTCAAGTCTACCGAGGGTGGTTTTTCCCTACATGGATTTCCAACTCTCCTTCCACGAAAATTCGGGTAGCTTACCTCAAATCTACATTGTGAACTATCTGAATCAAGCCCCGATTTCTCGAGTCAAGACACCCGACCGAGATTCGAACCTCGATCTCCCCATCCTCGGCAGTTTAGCTCAACACGGAACAAGCGCGTTAGCTAACTATGCCACCGAGGCGGGTCTTTAATGTAACCACTTCCCCTGTCGGCATAGAGCCTGGAATGTGTTGACCACCTATTTAGGGTTATATTTTTACCCCAATATCTGAAGAGAAGTTTATAAAAAAAATGGTTTCGGAGTGGTCGGTTGTGTTTAATTCTGTTCCACTGCATAGTTGTGGAGGTGATCGACTTGTCAGGCCGGAGTGATTAATACTCGAACAGCTGCGATAGAAATACGTTCCTTGGAGCACGTGCGAGCAAGATGACACATAAACGGGAGTTCACCTTGCAGCGAGTTGGAGGGGGGGATAGTCAGTCATCAACTTGTTTCAGTCGCGGTAAAGTAACGAGGAAATCACTGGGCAAATAGGAAAAAAAAATATTAACCGACAACGCTTTTCCTGTAGAAGTCTCTTTAGGTAGATTCACACTGACAGGACTGTGCTTCTACCATACTGGACCCGTGACCTTGGGATAATACATTTGAAGCTATCCAAGACGACAGATCCGGTGTACAGTCCTTACAGTGTGAATCCATCTAAATACGAAACAGGCAGCGTACAGTCCTCTCAGTGTGAATCCAACTTTATGACGTGAATGTGTTAGATCAGTTAATGACGCCTGTGCCTTGGTACTCTGGTTTAAAATGCCACCCGCTCTAACAATTGAGCTACCCAGCTCCTTTTGAGCAGGTAATGGTACCACTTAGATGTTTTAGTGCGTTGTGATATTAAGATATTTTTTTAAGATGCACCCATCACTCTTATCCGTGCATATTTACACAAATGGGATAGGTATGAGGAAGGTAGAAGTGATGTACAGTCAATTGCGTGTATTGAGAGTGGTAAGCCAAAGGGAAACCCATCTCAATAAACTCGGCTAGAATTCGAACCCCAGCCTCACCGTCATGGCCATTTTGGAAAAACCACCCTCAGTCCACCCGGCCGAGCTTTCCCCGTCAACGGCAGTCTAGTCTACTGCGAGAATAGCGCTTTAGGCCACGCAAGCACCGAAGCGAGTGTACAAAGAATTGTTTTTATCTGTGTGATCTCAAACAAAGAACGCGCGTGTAGGCAGGCATTCATTGTAACTTTTTAACTAATTAGTGAGCTACGACTAAACGCAGAGAAACTCATTAAGACACCTTGAACATTTTTTAAAATTTTATTTGGCTTTGGACTGGACAAAGCAAAAAAATATATAAAAAACACTGTGCATATTTTGGGGCTAAGCGACAAGGAATTGATACAGTTCTAAAAACATACATTAATTTGTTTGTAATGTTATAAACTTTACAAAAAAAAAGTTGTAAATCATGGATGTAAGAGGGGTGATTGCTTTCAAATAAACTATGTTTGAATTCCTTGACCAATATCTAGGCTGGTATCTTATTGAAGTCGTGTTAAATTTATAAATACTACAATCCAAATTATGAACACTTTAAATCACTTCCAAGACGGATTCAATGTTAAAACATTTCTTAACATCTCATTTTGCAGGTCTAACACCGCCCCCCCCCCCCCCCCCC